>CAJHNH020003371.1:0-71478 GCA_905116865.2 Candidula unifasciata
TCCTGTGTCTTACAGTCCCTGCAATGGTATTCTGTTTAGTTGGCCTTGCCTCGCCGCCCACCAGAACGTACTATAGTTCAATCCCCTGTACATGCAGAGGACCCCCCCCCCCCCCCCTTCCACCCCACCGTGTTCCCCCTAGAGGTTAACCTAGCCTCATAAAATTGTGTTTCAATGTGAAATAAAAAATGTTGCTAAATCTGCCAGTTCTGGATCTACAGACCCGCCAGTACTTAGTGGGTGATGTGGTCACACATCCTGCCGGCCACGCCTTTACTTTCCAGACATTGGCCTGGTTACCTATTTTTATGCTGTGTCCAATTTGGGAGATAATCCTTAATTATGAACAAAAAAATCTGACCCCAAGCAAATTTAAATCCTTGTCCTTCAGGCTAGCAAGCAAGTGTCTAACCATTACTCTACGGCCGTACCCATGAAAATATGTACCAGACAATTTCCAGATTTTGTTTCTAGAAATTATTTTGGAAAGAAAACTGAGGAGGAAGTAGACTGGCCATTATTTCATATGTGAAACACTAGAATACATCAATGTTGACATGGCATGTTGTCAATGTTGACATGGCATGTTGTAAATGTTGACATGGCATGTTGTAAATGTTGACATGGCATGTTGTCAATGTTGACATGGCATGTTGTCAATGTTGACATGGCATGTTGTCAATGTTGACATGGCATGTTGTCAATGTTGACATGACATGTTGTAAATGTTGACATGACGTGTTGTAAATGTTGGCATAACGTGTTATAAATGTTGATTTAGCATGTCGTAAATGCCGAAGTGGCATTACTATATAATATTGACACTGGCAAAATTGTAAATGTTTTATTTAGCAGGCTTAAATGTTGACAAAGACACCAACACCTGACGATGTCTATTTCCTGGTGCTTGTTGCTATGAGCGGGATACCAGCCTCTGATATATCTTGCATTTGATACTTGTGAAGTAATCAGTGAAGGGTGATCGGAACACCACCGCAGAATACTCCTGCACCAACTGACTGATCAAAATAGGGTCTTGTGAGTTGGTTTCCAATTTGCTTCTCCACTGTTTCAACCAGGTCTGTTGGTGAAGAATTTAATGTATGCAGTTAAATATTGGACAAATTACCGAGGCTCTCAGCGGAATCAAAGAACAGTAATTCTGCACACTACCAGGCATGTCGTAAGAACTGACTAAGGGTAGGGTGGGGCTGGGGGGTTGGCTACCTCTTCTTGTAAAAACAAAAAGCTACAAAACCAACCAACCAAGAAAAAAAAAAAAATAGAAAAACAAGAAATTCAATAAAAATATAACAAACATAAACAGGTTTGCTACATATACAACAACACATTACTGATAAAGAATATAACATGCAGTTATAAAAAGGTAAAGTAAAGTCAGGAGATTTGAACCAGCATCACTGCACACAGTTATAAACCATAAGTGCTCTGCCACCAGTAAGGACAGCTAAGAAATTGTCCGCCTGTGTTGCCGACTGCACGTAACTCTGTAGCTACAGCGACGTTCCTCCATTTACCCTAGAGTTTCAACTCTGGTACTCATTTCCTAGAAGCTGGGTGAACCCGGGGAAACGGCCGGTTAAGAAAGCCGACTGTGGGCTGCAGCGAGTCGCAGCTGTATTTGAAAGTGAGTCTTTTATCGACTGCACTAACATGGCCCCAACACGCAGTTATGTATTGTTGTAAATAAATATCCCATGTCTATGCTTCCTTGATTCTTCAAGAAAAGCTGTCTTTTCTGCTTGTCTGCACCAATTTGTTCGGCCAGTGTAGGAGAGAGATGTCTGAAACCTCAGGACTGAGGGCTGCATGGCTAGAGCGGTCACCGTCGACTGTGCAGGTTAGGTTTTTTTCACCTCCGATAGAAAAATAAATCCAATACCTTACCAAGAATGTAAGTCTGATTCTTCCAAATGAGAGCCCTGCATTCTGAACCCTTCGGCCAGCCACTCCCTCCTGAATGCTTAAATGCTTCAAACTTGCTGTGTCAGTAGAAAGTGGACTGCACCAGGCAGCAACTCCATCTTAAATGCTTCAAAATCACTGTGTCGGTAGAAAGCGGACTGCACCAGGCAGGCATTCATTGGCACTATTCTATTTCAAAATCAATACCGGCTCTTCACCAGCACTCTCAGGCCCTTTAATCATTTTGTCTAGTGCGTAACAATGATGCTTGCCTCAGCCAAGTTCTTCACAGAATATGTGATTTGGAAACTACTCCTGGTTGTTCACCCATGTGTGGACTTTGGTTTTCTTCCGGGACTTGAGTTTTGCATGCACATCTGTTTTACAGATCTGTTTATTTGCATGCAGATTGTTGGTTGCTCACTTCTCAGGCAGATTTGCTCTGATTTTGAAGGAAATGTCAATCCTATCTAAGTTTGTCAAGCCCTCCAGGTAAAGAATCTATTTCTAGGATGGCCACATGCAGTCCAGGCATGACTGATGCATTTAGGTAGCATTATATAGTCTAATGTGACTGCTTTTTGCACCAGATACTAAAGAACTACTTCTGGGCTTTATCATTCAATGAGGCAATTCATAGCAAGCGATCATATTCTTGGCAGTGGGTGGAACTCACCTAACGCCCTCTCTATCTTATTTTCCTTACTTTGTACAAATCAGATTAGTCATCAAATGTAACAAATATATTCAGTCAACGTCACATCTATTTACAACAATAACAACAACAACAACAACAACAACAACAACAACAACAACTAAGCAGACTCACTGCATCCTGTTCGTACTGTAATATTTTCGTATAAATTAGCCTCTGTTCCTGTTCTTCTTTTGACATTCCCGCAGGGGCAGCAAATCTCCTAAAAAATATCAACAATCAAACATTGTTTCTGATGTTAGGTGTCAACAACGTTAATCAAGTTCTACTGTTAACAATTTTAACCAGCCTCTAGTGTTAACAAGTGCAGCACTTTTTAAAAAAGTGAACAAGCCTGACAATTTTATGATCATTGGGATACCAGGTCTGTTTCCTGCAATGAGTGATTTATTTAAAAAAAATGTTTTTGTGACATTTTGACCTAGGAGAAATTCAACATTGAGGGGAAAACACTGAAGGGACAACACTGAGGGGAAAACTGAGGGGACAACATAGGCAGACTTTAATCAGGTTGCAACTCGAACTATTAGCATGTTGTTCCTTCATTGGTTGCTGAAGCAGGGGATGCAGCATGTGTGGGATTGTTTCGAACGCAATGATGTCAGTTACTGACTGATCCATTCATTATTGTAGAGTCTGTGTCTATCTCAGAACACAACTCTATCTCAGTACATGACTCTATATCAGTACATGGCTCTATCTGAGAACATGACTCTATTTCAGTACATGGCTCTATCTCAGAATATGACTCTATATCAGTACATGACTCTATATCAGTACATGACTCTATATCAGTACATGACTCTATCTCAGTACATGACTCTATATCAGTACATGACTCTATCTGAGAACATGATTCTATATCAGTACATGACTCTATATCAGTACATGACTCTATCTCAGTACATGACTCTATATCAGTACATGACTCTATATCAGTACATGACTCTATATCAGAACATGGCTCTATATAAGTACATGGCTCTATCTGAGAACATGACTCTATATGAGTACATGACTCTATCTCAGTACATGACTCTATATCAGTACATGACTCTATATCAGTACATGACTCTATCTGAGAACATGACTCTATATCAGTACATGACTCTATCTCAGTACATGACTCTATCTCAGTACATGACTCTATATCAGTACATGACTCTATCTGAGAACATGACTCTATATCAGTACATGATTCTATCTGAGAACATGACTCTATATCAGTACATGACTCTATATCAGTACATGACTCTATATCAGTACATGACTCTATCTGAGAACATGACTCTATATCAGAACATGACTCTATCTGAGAACATGACTCTATATCAGAACATGACTCTATCTCAGATCATGACTCTATATCAGTACATGACTATCTCAGAACATGACTCTATCTCAGTACATGACTCTATCTCAGAACATGACTCTATCTCAGTACATGACTCTATATCAGAACATGACTCTATCTCAGTACATGACTCTATATCAGAACATGACTCTATATCAGGACATGACTCTATATCAGTACATGACTCTATATCAGAACATGACTCTATCTCAGAACATGACTCTATATCAGAACATGACTCTATATCAGAACATGACTCTATATCAGTACATGACTCTATATCAGAACATGACTCTATATCAGAACATGACTCTATATCAGAACATGACTCTATATCAGTACATGACTCTATCTCAGAACATGACTCTATATCAGTACATGACTCTATATCAGTACATGACTCTATATCAGTACATGACTCTATATCAGTACATGACTCTATATCAGAACAAGACGCTATATCAGAACATGACTCTATATCAGAACATGACTCTATATCAGAACATGACTCTATATCAGATCATGACTCTATATCAGAACATGACTCTATATCAGTACATGACTCTATATCAGAACATGACTCTATATCAGTACATGACTCTATCTCAGAACATGACTCTATCTCAGTACATGACTCTATCTCAGAACATGACTCTATATCAGTACATGACTCTATCTCAGTACATGACTCTATATCAGTACATGACTCTATCTCAGAACATGACTCTATCTCAGTACATGACTCTATCTCAGAACATGACTCTATCTCAGAACATGACTCTATCTCAGAACATGACTCTATCTCAGTACATGACTCTATCTCAGAACATGACTCTATATCAGTACATGACTCTATCTCAGTACATGACTCTATCTCAGAACATGACTCTATCTCAGTACATGACTCTATATCAGAACATGACTCTATCTCAGAACATGACTCTATATCAGTACATGACTCTATATCAGTACATGAATCTATCTCAGAACATGACTCTATATCAGTACATGACTCTATCTCAGAACATGACTCTATCTCAGTACATGACTCTATCTCAGAACATGACTCTATATCAGAACATGACTCTATCTCAGAACATGACTCTATATCAGTACATGACTCTATATCAGTACATGACTCTATCTCAGAACATGACTCTATATCAGTACATGACTCTATCTGAGAACATGATTCTATATCAGTACATGACTCTATCTGAGAACATGATTCTATATCAGTACATGGCTCTATCTGAGAACATGACTCTATATCAGTACATGGCTCTATCTCAGAACAGGATCTATCTCAGAACATGACTCTATCTCAGTACATGACTTTATCTCAGAACATGACTCTATATCAGTACATTACTCTATCTCAGAACATGACTCTATATCAGTACATGACTATATGGTAGAGTATAACTCGGATCTAAATGAAACTCCTGAAAACATATAATAGAATTAGAAGACGCCAACTAGAAACTGGAAATATGGCTCAAGAGACAAGTGATCAATGAATGTGACCCTGGGCCCCATGATGGGGGAAACAAAAGAATGGACCCACTGCTTCCCCTTACAAGCTGCAGGCAACTACTTAGAGGATTGCTAAAATTAGATGTGTTGGGCCAAAAGATGAAGATACTGCAGCCTAGCTGTAAACCACAACACAGTAGGTTAACTGACCTTTGAAGGGTGAATGCAGAAGAGGAAGAAGATATGATTGTTCAGATGACAAAGAGAAGAGAGAATATATTTTAGTCTTACTTTGCTGCTTTCTCTTCAAGCCGGAGATTTCTGGCTTGCATCTTCCTGGCAAGCTGGTTGAGAAACAGAAAACCACTCAACAAACCAGCATCATGGACACCTGAATAACTTTCTCTCCATATCAACCTCACTTTGTTCATACTGTCTCTAATAATGGCGACTTCACCACTGAGGTGACTTCGGTAAAATTATTTTGAGAGTAAAATGCCTCTAATCTTACATTTTCAAAGGTTGTCTTCAATACCCTGGCCAGGGAGGATTTTATTACTGTCCGTCAATGGCAACGCTTACCTAACTGATGTGATATCTTGAATCCCAATGATTTCAGGACTGAAAAATCTTTGACATTAACATTTCAAGAATATGATGTTTCAGAGAAGGATCAATTCACAACTGAGATGATGATAATAATGATGAAGACACTATGATGTGTCAGTAATATTAACTAAAATCAATAATCTTGCATGAGAAAACAATAACTTCTTATAAATGAATAATTACCCCAAACACATCTCATCTAAACACTTCTACTAAATATTTATCAACATATAAGTTAATTAAACATACATTTCAGCTTAAGAAAAAAAAAGCAATTGAAACTAAAAAAAAAAAAAAAACATCAACAAGAGTGAAAAAAACACTAAAAAACTGCTACCTCAATGTCAACACCAAAGTGGTAAATGAGGAAGTGAAGAAGCCACCTCCACAGCAGGATTTGGCCACCAAACAATTATGCATCCACTGCCATCTTTAAAAATATGACATGCCGAGACGCTGACCTCTTCAAAGGCACAAATCTTGAACGCTCAGAAAGACACAAGAACTAACAACAAAGAAAACATCAGACACAAGTGATGTGCGAACCTCTTCCTCCTGCGCCTTAGCTATGGCAATATTCTCTGCCATTTTTCTTTGAATGGTCAAACTCTGAAACAATTTTAATGAATTATTCATGAGACGGAATAATGACAGTTTAACAAATGATGACATAAAAACAATACTTATTTATCAATTTATAAGACGGCATAGTTTCCGTTTATAAATTAATGAGATCAAATAATTTGACTGTGAAAATTAACATAATCAAAACTGTCACAGTTTTACTGAGTTTTAAGATGGCATGGTACATATTTATTACTTTATGTGATGGTCACTGGTAACGTTTTATCTTTACAGACGATAGCATTTTATTGTGCTATAGGTAGGCAGGGGAATTAATAGCTCATGGTGATGGGCATTCGAGGTCTGTGACAAATTCCTCCCCCCCCCCCCCCCAATTCAGCACAAAGCCTGAGCAGGACTGCCTATGTAGTTTGATCCCTCCCTCTGCCTGCACACTCCAAAGAAAGGGAAACACCTGGAACAGAGCATGCTGCAGAAAACTGGTGGATCAGAAAAGAAGTACTCTGTTTGTCTTATCTGATGGCAGTGTACTAGTTTATACATTAATCATACGGAAAGGAAACAACAAGTAGAAAAAAACTTAGTCTATCAATTGCCAACAACTGAGGTGACAGCTTAGTTGGAGACATGATAATTTATCAGATGGATTGGTGAAATTTTATATGGAATCATGGAAATGCACACATTATTACACTTATGTAACCCTATACTTCTCGTCCTTTTTCAGGATGACACGGTGATCTTTTTGTCTGGTCTGAAAATCAGGGCTCAAAATATGCATCATCGTGAGGGTTCTGGGGCCCCATTCTGGTGAGGGTTCTGGAGGGGGGGGGGGCGGACAGAACAGACACACTGCCTCCCTAATAAGCATGTCATAAAAGGCAACTAATTTGGGGCAGAGAACATCTGACTGCAAGGATCCAACAACAGCAACAAAAAGACAAAAGTAAGCCAGATCTGTAAAACAGATGTGCATGCAAAACTCAAGTTCTGGACAAAGACTAAAGTCAAGAAGTGGATGAACAACCAGAACCTTCCTGCCAGAGTTTACAGCTGCTGAACACTAAGAAGTGACCCAGGTTGACCCAACCTAACATGGAACCCAGGTAATGTCCTGGGAAGTAAAGGTGGTCAGCTGGATTCTGACCTCATCACCCACCCACCAAATGCCTGATGGGCTGCCGGCATTAAAAAAAAGGATCCTTTATGATATTTTATATTGTTTATATTTATTTTGTTTATGATATCTATATTGTGTATGATTAGTCATGATGTGTATGATATTTATGATGTTTATGATATTTATAATGTTTATAATATTTATGTTTGTGATATTTATGTTTATGATATTTATAATGTTTATAATATTTATGTTTGTGATATTTATGTTTATGATATTTATAATGTTTATGATATTTATGTTTATGATATTTATAATGTTTATAATATTTATGTTTGTGATATTTATGTTTATGATATTTATAGTGTTTATGATAAATGTTAGTTGCATATTCTTTACAGGGTGAGGTTTGAGGTTTAAACAACGGATCAACATCATGGCACTTGGGCAGTGTTGCCACTTTGGTTGTTTTACATCCAGATTTAGATGTTTTCCCTTGCATTTAGATGAATTAATCAAGCAACATAAAGTGTATTGTTTGGCACACATAGAAAGAAGTAGAAAGATAGAAGAACACACTAGACAACATAAAAATCGAAAGCTATAGTTACCGTGCCGGGAATTGAACCTGTCACCTCCAGACGGTGTCTGCGCCTCGCCATGAATACAAGTGCACTAAGAACATGGTCAACTAATTGCATTTAGATGGCGTTTTTGATGTTTAGTTGGTAGATGTTTTTCTAAATGTTTTCCGTTTGAAGTGAATTTATCAAATCTAACCTAAGAAACAGGATGACATTTGACCTTTTAAATGCTATCTTGACAATAAAATTGGGCCTGATAAGAGTAGGAAAAGGCTGTTCCACTTATTAGCTCCATGATTGGGTATTAAAAGAAATTGGAACAAGTAATGCTAGAATCATTTTGGATCTGAAGCTTTAACTTCATCATCCAAGCTAAGTTTATCATGTGGATCTTGTAAGGCAGACTTCAGTAAAGATGAGGACATAATTCTATTGGGTAAGTCATATCAATGGCTATGTAATTTGTGACTCTTTCCATTTGGATGTTTTTTCTAGACATTTTCCACGCAAATTTAGATGTTTTTAGATTTACTTTTAAACTCCATTTTGGATGTTTTTTGTCAAAGAAAAGTGGCAACACTGCACTTGGGTAGTAACCCATAAGTGCTCCATTTTTCTTCTAACGGCTGAGTGCAAAGAAGCTCCGCACAGTGCTGACAAGGATCCTGATTCTGTACAGGATGTGGAAGACCAACCCCAACATTTGTTGCCTGTTTGTTGTTGTTGTTGCTATTGTTTGACTACAACATTTTATCTGCATTAGTCTGCCATTGCCCTCTGTGCATTGATCAGCACTCACAGAAAGAAGTAGAAAGATACAAGGATACAGAGGACAACTTTCATGAATGTATCTATAAGATAGGTATTTTATGTTGTCTAGTTTGTGGAGAAGAGAGCTGGAGAATGAAGTCAGAAAGATGGGGAGGACGTGGCGAGAGCTCCATGTAATGGTGAAAGATAAAACGACTTGGTGGGAGTTGGATGAGGGCCTATCTTCATTGGGGGATAGAAAGGCAGAAGAAGAAGTTTGCCCTTCTACCTTTCTACTTCTTGCTATTTTTATGGTATCTAGTGTATCCCTCCATATTTCCTCTTGTTTCTATGAGTGTCTATCAATACACTGTGTGTATAAATATTATATATAATGTTTTTACAGCCTCAAGAGTACATTTTATTTTTTACAAATTTATATGATATCTATAATGCCCATATTTCTCATGTGATAAATTATTTTAAAAAACTGTGCACTAACAGGACTTTATTACTTGACCTGACAAAAGCAGTCAATACTTGATGAAAAGGAACAAATTTCTCAAAAAGCATGAAACTTTCATAGTTGTACGCATTCAAAAAGCATGAAAATTACACAGCTGTACGCATTAAAAAAGCATGAAACTTACACAGCTGTACGCATTCAAAAAGTATAAAACTTACATAGCTGTACGCATTCAAAAAGCATGAAACTTACATAGTTGTACACATTCAAAAAGCATGAAACTTACATAGATATAGGCATTCAAAAAGCATGAAACTTACATAGTTGTACACATTCAAAAAGCACGAAACTTACATAGTTGTACACATTCAAAAAGCATGAAAATTACATAGTTGTACACATTCAAAAAGCATGAAACTTACATAGATGTAGGCATTCAAAAAGCATGAAACTTACATAGCTGTACACATTCAAAAAGCATGAAACTTACATAGATGTAGGCATTCAAAAAGCATGAAACTTACATAGTTGTACGCATTGAAATCAGAACGATTGAGTCTCTCCATCCTTGCCCTATATGCAACCATGAGGGATTGGTTTTGTCTCCTGGCTAATTCCATTGGAGTCAGGGCATGTGCTCTGTGGAGGCATGGTCACAATGTTATACTCATGTCACTGTTATGTTGGTTTTATTTTCTCGTTGGATCTAAACATAGGGGAGATACCAGGGAATCTGGCCAACGCTCAACACTCAAGGGAATGGCAAGATGGATATAAAATCTGACAGCATAACAACCATGTATGGAAAACCGACAAAGAGATAATCGAGGATGTCACAGATTTGGAATATTTAGTCTCAATAATGAACAACAATGGTGACTGCACACACAAAAAGTCAGAAACAGATTTGCTTTAGCAAGGAAGTGGGTAAACAGGATGAAGAACCTATGGCATAGTACCTGCAAGCAAAGTAAGGATTGTCAGGTCACTCATCTTTTCCCTGGCAACTTATGGATGCGAGTCATGGACTCTCACTTACTGAGTCTTTGGAGAAGACAATCAAAGCTTGTGAACTAAAGTGCTACAGAAGATTCTTAGAATACTGTGAACTAAGAAGAAAAAAAATGTCAAAATCCAACATGACCTGAACAACAAGGAGAAATGTGGCTCATAAATAGCAACTTCTTCCCAAAAATGTAATTATTTTAGACATATCAATTCCCATGGTGGTCTGGAGAGAACCGTGATAGAGGGTGCTGCAGTTTCTGGAGAGCAAGGCAGAATCAATCTATGTGGAGGTGGATACAGGACACTGAAGATGCTCTGCTATGACAGCACACAGGTCTGAGGAACTGGGTACAGAAAGAGAGACTTTCAGGCATGCTGTGACGAGAGAGATGTTCTGTACAAGACCTGCTGACTGACTGATCAGAGTAGCAAGTATCATTTTTTGTGTGTCTAGAGATGGTGTGGGTTGAATGCCTTAACAGAGGCAGGATTTTTTTGTCCCTTTCTGTATGGCTCTGGGATAGAGTTGGCTTCATAAAACTGGAACATCCTCATCAAACACTTTGCTGACTGCTGTTAGTGATCATGCTTCACCGCAACTCCCGATGTCCAACAGCATGTGTCAGTGCTTACATTCTATCATGCCATGATAAAAGGTCATCAAGAAGCCTCTATTCTTATCTTACACTGTCTCTCTTTCCATAATCTTTCCAGTTGTGACAACATGACCCAGTGTTTCTCTTCTCATACAGTGACTTGACAATGATGACTGCCTCTTTTTGATGTTCGAGTCTTAGCCTTTTTGAAAACATCTGAATTACTTGTTCCGGCTGTCTGAGGAATCTTGCGCTTTCTGTAAAACCACATCTGTGACGCCTCAAGAAATGTTCTGGCTTGTTCATTTATGGTCTAAAGTTCCCAGCCATAAGTAAAAACTGGTTTTATGAAGCAAACATTTATTACGGGGCTAGAATACATAAACAAGAGTCAATACATACATTCTGGGGTTTTAGAACATTCATTTATATATATATATATATACACACACACTTTGAGACAAGAAAAAACACATAGCTGTACACATAAGTACTGTGAAACTAAATATATAAGTGCTGTAAAACAGAATATATAAGTACTGTGAAACTGAATATATAAGTAAGTAGTGTGAAACTGAATATATAAGTACTGTGAAGCTGAATATATAAGTACTGTAAAACTGAATATATAAGTACTGTGAAACTGAATATATAAGTACTGTGAAACTGAATATATAAGTACTGTGAAACTGAATATATAAGTACTGTGAAACTGAATATATAAGTACTGTGAAACTGTGAAACTGTGAAATGAATAAAAATACATAAGTACTGCAAAACTGTATATAAGTGCTGTGAAACTGAATATATAAGTACTGTGAAACAGAATATATAAGTACTGTGAAACTGAATATATAAGTACTGTGAAACTGAATACATAAGTACTGCAAAACTGTATATAAGTGCTGTGAAACTGAATATATAAGTACTGTGAAACAGAATATATAAGTACTGTGAAACTGAATATATAAGTACTGTGGAGCTAGAAATATATATAAGTGTACCTAAAAGCACTGTGAAAAAAGACCATTATATTGAATATACATATATTTACTGTGAGACTAGAAAATATAGATGAGTGTACAGAAAGGTACTTTAAGAATAGAACACACACAGAACGAGTATCTATAAGTACTGTGAGACGGTAACATAAACATACAACTGATTTCATAAATTGTACATATAAGTGTAACTACAATATAGATGTCTAATAAACTGAAATACTTTGGTGATATCAAACATTACAGTGACTGAGGGACCTAACAGAAGACAGACAGTGGATGACATGATGTTGGAAGACAGGGTGGGGGTTGACCAAGATGACAGATGACTTTAAAAACATGAGCATGAAAATGCCAGAAGTATGGAAACTGGTGGAGGATCAAGAGTCCTTCAGGTGGAATGTGATGACATAAGCATCTTGCAAAAGACCTGCCACAGGCTCTTGATGAGATTTAGATATCTCATTTCTTGTTGCTGCCCTTATAAGTTTTGTGAGGCAAGAACATGAAATAAGCACACATACAAGTGCTGTAGGACTAAAACATACACCTGAGTGTACATGTAAATAACCTGAGTGTACATGTAAATAACATGAGTGTACAGGTAAATAACCTGAGTGTACAGGTAAATAACCTGAGTGTACATTTAAATACTCTGAGACTAGAACATATACATGATTCTACATATAAGTTCTGTAAGGCTAGAACAGATACAGAAGTGTACATATAACTACTGCACAGCTAGAACAAAAACAAAAGTGTACATGTATGTACTGAAAGACTAAACCATACACATCTGAGATTACTTGTGTGCACTGTAAGCATGCGGGTTATTCTCTATTGCCAGTGAGGGGACTGAAGTGATGAAATGATTTGGGGGATTTCTGGACTGATCGGTTGGCACCACTGACTTCATCTGCTGTTGTGGTTGATGCCACTGTTGCTGCTGCTGTTGAAAAGCTACAGCTGTGTTTGGAACTGTTGGTAAAGTCGGAACACCTGCAACAAGTACAAATATGTCCACAGTCCTGCACATACATGATGGGTATGAGATGTTTATCTCTGAATGTTTGATCCACAGATAAGTCTTATTTACCGATGACTGGAATATGTCACATGACAGTCAGTCATACCGACATGTCACATGATAGTCATTCAGACATGTCAGATAAGAAAGTCATATAGACATGTCACATCACACAGTAAGGAGACATGTCACATGAAAGAGTCAGACAGATATGTGGCATCATGGAGTCAGACAGACATTTAACATCCCAGAGTCATGAGACATGTCACATGAGAGAGTCAGACAGACATGTGGCATCACAGAGTCAGACAGACATGTGGCATCACAGAGTCAGACAGACATTTAACATCCCAGAGTCATGAGACATGTCATATGAGAGAGACAGACATGTGACATCTCAGAGTCAGGTTGACATGTCACATGATACAGTTAAGACATTTCAGAGTTCTCAGGTCCCATTCTGAGGAAGTAGGACAGGATTAGACCCTCTATGCCTCAAACAAGCACGTCATCAAAGGCAAATCATTAACAATTTATTAAAATTAAATGGGTTTGGGCTAAAAGGCATTCATATATCACAGACTAGCGGTAAACAACATGTTAACTGCCCTTTTAAGGACAAATGCAGAATAAGAAGAGGAGGAAGAAGAAAATCAGACAAAAATGTCAAAGTATAAAAGTGGAGAGAATCCAATTATTTCTCAGTGAAAGAATTGACATTACACATTTATCATGCAGACAGGTTTTAGCAAATATTCCATTGTTCATTAATTAAATACCTGATTTACCTACTGCACTTGAACTGCTGCTGGGGGGTATCTCTCTGTTGTGTGATGCTGAGGTCCCCACAGGAGAAGATTGTTGCATCACCAGGGAGGAGGATCCTGATTCTGATGTTACATTTTCTGTGCAAACAGCAAAAGTACAACTGTTGTTTACAGTTTCTAAACAAACAGAATTGACACAACTGTTTTACAGTACCTCTACAAACAAAATTGACACAACTGTTTTACAGTACCTCTACAAACAGAATTGACACAACTGTTTTACAGTACCTCTACAAACAAAATTGACACAACTGTTTTACAGTACTTCTACAAACAGAATTGACACAACTGTTTTACAGTACCTCTACAAACAGAATTGACACAACTGTTTTACAGTACCTCTTCAAACAGTGAAGGCAAATGTAATGACAGACCCACGGCAGAAGTTGTAATTGGAGTGTGTCAACTGTTACACCTTCACAACTTCTGTGCCAGGGCTAAAGCTGGGGCTTCTGACCCATGACGATTTCCATTTTCAACAGTCTGACCCCTTAGTAAACTTAAATAGCCCTGTTCTAGGCCAGGTCATAATAAGGTAGGGTGGCAGGTTGTCTTCCTTGCTGCCTGCTCAGGGTGATATACGTGATACTGGCTAGTCAAATGTGCCACACTGCAGTGTTACCACAACTGTCTGCCATACCAGAGGTCTTGTGCTTGAACTTTCATTCAAACAGAGATTTTAAAAAAAAAAACTAAAAGAAAAACTGACATGACTTCAGTCGATCGGTGACCATCTCCACGGTGAAGCTGACTGAAATGGAGCTCCAGTACATTCCGTCTCCTGCCTTGGTTGTACACTTTCTCAGACTGCTGTTCATTCATTTCCTAATGTTGTTCTCTAACTTGTATCATTGTCTACCTCTTTCTCTCTTGCCCTAGACCTTTGTCTCCGGCATGATTATTAAAAGACTGGTATGACTTATAATGTGGGCAAAATACTTCATCTGTCTCTTTTTATAACTTTCAGTAACTCGTTTTTGTTTCATGTGCAGTCTCTCCACAATCTCTGTGCCTGACCTGAGCTGCCACTGTTAAAGTCCGCACAAGGAAATAAGGGAAGGGCAAGCAGCTGGCATGAGACTGACCACATGAGCCACTGAAAACTGACCCCTCTGTAAACAACTAGTTGGGCACCATCATACCTAATATATAAAAGATGTTCCATCCTTCCTTCCATTGTCCATTGTTTCCCCACCTGACAATTCAACCACCCTGAGATGAAAAATCTATTTAGATCACCGGCCAACAATTTCATTCTCAGATATCCAATTCTTTTTCTTCTTCTTCTTCATTTTCCCGAGTGACATAAATGTTTTGAGCCTGTTTACAGCATAGCTATGATATCTAAGCCTTTCGGTCAAACATTAAATTTCTTCTGGCATTTGTTTTCTGGGTTAGTCCTCCTGGTGATCCTTACTTTACTTCTTGATGATACCCCTTTCATTTCTGCATACAAGTTACAAATGGAACACCCATAACAGCTGTACCACTCAGGTGTAACCTGCAGTCTTATGCAGGTAAGGAATAGCTTCATGGTGTAGGAAAGGGTCTTTATACTAGTGGTCAGTGTGCTCACCTGGATGTAATATCTTACATCAACAATTTGTTTCAATGGACATGTTATAAAATCTTATCTTTGAAGAAAACTTACTCATTAACAGCACAATGTCTATGAAGCTCAAATACTTTGGTCACATCAAACATTGGTCACATCAAACATTGGTCACATCAAACATTGGTCACATCAAACATTGGTCACATCAAACATTGGTCACATCAAACATTGGTCACATCAAACACTGGTCACATCAAACACTGGTCACATCAAACACTGGTCACATCAAACATTGGTCACATCAAACATCGGTCACATCAAACATCGGTCACATCAAACATTGGTCACATCAAACATTGGTCACATCAAACACTCATCACATCAAACATTGGTCACATCAAACATCGGTCACATCAAACATCGGTCACATCAAACATTGGTCACATCAAACATCGGTCACATCAAACACTGGTCACATCAAACACTGGTCACATCAAACACTGGTCACATCAAACATTGGTCACATCAAACACTGGTGACATCAAACTTTGGTCACATCAAACTTCGGTCACATCAAACATCGGTCACATCAAACACTGGTCACATCAAACATTGGTCACCACAAACACTGGTCACATCAAACTTTGGTCACATCAAACATCGGTCACATCAAACATTGGTCACATCAAACATTGGTCACATAAAACATTGGTCACATCAAACATTGGTCACATCAAACATTGGTCACATCAAACATTGGTCACATCAAACATTGGTCACATCAAACATTGGTCACATCAAACATTGGTCACATCAAACACTCGTCACAAACACTCGTCACATCAAACATTGGTCACATCAAACATTGGTCACATCAAACATTGGTCACATCAAACATTGGTCACATCAAACACTGGTCACATCAAACACTGGTCACATCAAACATTGGTCACATTAAACACTGGTCACATCAAACAATGGTCACATCAAACATTGGTCACATCAAACATTGGTCACATCAAACATTGGTCACATCAAACATTGGTCACATCAAACATTGGTCACATCAAACATTGGTCACATCAAACATTGGTCACATCAAACACTCGTCACATCAAACATTGGTCACATCAAACACTCGTCACATCAAACATTGGTCAAATCAAACACTGGTCACATCAAACATTGGTCACATCAAACATTGGTCACATCAAACATTGGTCACATCAAACATTGGTCACATCAAACATTGGTCACATCAAACATTGGTCACATCAAACATTGGTCACATCAAACACTCATCACATCAAACATTGGTCACATCAAACATTGGTCACATCAAACATTGGTCACATCAAACATTGGTCACATCAAACATTGGTCACATCAAACACTCGTCACATCAAACTGTGGTCACATCAAACATTGGTCACATCAAACATTGGTCACATCAAACATTGGTCACATCAAACATTGGGCATGAATCCTGGAAGATATTAAAAACACCATGATCATGAAAATGTGAGAAGTAGGGAAGCTGTTGGAGGGCCACAAATTATTTTTCTGGAATGTGAAGACAAAACCATCCTGAAAAAGATTGCCACACATGGTGATGATGGAATCAACATATCTAATTTCTTTAAAAAAATGAAAGATGTGTACCCATCTTTTCCAGGAGTGAGCTAACTCGCTCCACACACTGCTGCACCAGCTTGACTTGCTTCGACGTCTTGCTGTCCACAACAACATGGCCACCTGAACAATAAATATCAGACAATATTGACATCTGAGAACACACAAATAAGATAACATTGCCATCTGAGAACACAGAAATATGATAACATTGCCATCCAAGACTACAGAAATATGATAACATTGCCATCCAAGAATACAGAAATAAGTTAACATTGTCATCTGAGTACACAGATTTCAGATAACATTCCCATTTGAGAATACAGAAATAAGACAACATTCCTATCTGAAAATACAGAAATAAGATAACATTCCTATCTGAGAATACATAAATAAGATTAACATTCCCATCTGAGAATACAGAAATAAGATAACGTTCCTATTTGAGAATACAGAAATAAGATAACATTCCTAATTGAGAATACAGAAATAAGATAACATTCCTATCTGAGAATACAGAAATGAGATAACATATCTGATAATACAGAAAAAAGATAACATTTCTATCTGAGAATACAGAAATAAGATAACATTCCTATCTGAGAATACAGAAATAAGATAACATTCCTATCTAAGAATACAGAAATAAGATAACATTCCCATCTTAGGGAAAACAGAAATAAGATAACATTCCTATCTGAGAATACAGAAATAAGATAACATTCCCATCTGGGGGAAAACAGAAATAAGATAACATTCCTATCTGAGAATACAGAAATAAGATAACATTCCTATCTGAGAATACAGAAATAAGATAACATTCCCATTTGATAATACAGAAATAAGATAACATTCCCATCTGAGAATACAGAAATAAGATAACATTCCTATCTGAGAATACAGAAATAAGATAACATTCCTATCTGAGAATACAGAAATAAGATAACATTCCTATCATCTGAGGAATACATCTAAGAATAAGAGATAACATTCCTATCTGAGAATACAGAAATAAGATAACATTCCTATCTGAGAATAATACAGAAATAAGATAATCTGAGAATACAGAAATAAGATAACAGATTGAATACAGATAACATTCCTATCTGAGAATACAGAAATAAGATAACATTCCTATCTGAGAATACAGAAATAAGATAACATTCCTATCTGAGAATACAGAAATAAGATAACATTCCTATCTGAGAATACAGAAATAAGATAACATTCCTATCTGAGAATACAGAAATAAGATAACATTCCTATCTGAGAATACAGAAATAAGATAACATTCCTATCTAAGAATCTGAAATAATAACATTCCTATCTAAGAATCTGAGAATACAGAAATAAAGATAACATTCCTATCTGAGAATACAGAAATAAGATAACATTCCTATCTGAGAATACAGAAATAAGATAACATTCCTATCTGAGAATACAGAAATAAGATAACATTCCTATCTGAGAATACAGAAATAGTAACAAATAAGATAACATTCCTATCTGAGAATACAGAAATAAGATAACATTCCTATCCACAGAGAATACAGAAATAAGATAACATTCCTATCTGAGAATACAGAAATAAGATAACATTCCTATCTGAGAATACAGAAATAAGATAACATTCCTATCTGAGAATACAGAAATAAGATAACATTCCTATCTGAGAATACAGAAATAAGATAACACATGAGAATACAGAAATAAGAAACAGAAAAATTATCTGAGAATACAGAAATGAGATAACATATCTGATAATAACATTTAACCTGAGAATACTAAGATAACATTACATCTGAGAATACAGAAATAAGATAACATTCCTATCTGAGAATACAGAAATAAGATAACATTCCTATCTGAGAATACACAGAAATAAGATAACATTCCTATCTGAGAATACAGAAATAAGATAACATTCCTATCTGAGAATACAGAAATAAGATAACATTCCTATCTGAGAATACAGAAATAAGATAACATTCCCTGAGAATCAGAAATAAGATGAGAAATAAGATAACAATACAGAATACAGAAATAAGATAACATTCCTATCTGAGAATACAGAAATAAGATAACATTCCTATCTGAGAATACAGAAATAAGATAAATTAAGAGAAACAAATGAAGATAACATTCCTATGAGAATACAGAAATAAGATAACATTCCTATCTGAGAATACAGAAATAAGATAACATTCCTATCTGAGAATACAGAAATAAGATAACATTCCTATCTGAGAATACAGAAATAAGATAACATTCCTATCTGAGAATACAGAAATAAGATAACATTCCATCTATGAGAAACAGAAATAATTCCTGAGAATACAGAAAGAAGGTAACATTCCCATCTAAGAATACAGAAAGATAACATTCCTATCTGAGAATACAGAAATAAGATAACATTCCTATCTGAGAATACAGAAATAAGATAACATTCCTATCTGAGAATACAGAAATAAGATAACATTCCAGAGAATACAGAAATAAGATAACATTCCTATCTGAGAATACAGAAATAAGATAACATTCCTATCTGAGAATACAGAAATAAGATAACATTCCTATCTGAGAATACAGAAATAAGATAACATTCCTATCTGAGAATCAGAAATGAGAGAATACAGAAATAAGATAAACATTCCTATCTGAAGAAACAGAAATAAGATAACATTCCTATCTGAGAATACAGATAAATAAGAATACACATTCCTATCTAGGAGAATACAGAATAAGATAAATTATCTGAGAAATAAGAAATAAGATAACATTCCTATCTGAGAATACAGAAATAAGATAACATTCCTATCTGAGAATACAGAAATAAGATAACATTCCTATCTGAGAATACAGAAATAAGATAACATTCCTATCTGAGAATACAGAAATAAGATAACATTCCTATCTGAGAAATACAGAAATAAGATAACATTCCTATCTGAGAATACAGAAATAAGATAACATTCCTATCTGAGAATACAGAAATAAGATAACATTCCCTGAGAATCTGAGAATACAGAAATAAGATAACATTCCTATCTGAGAATACAGAAATAAGATAACATTCCTATCTGAGAATACAGAAATAAGATAACATTCCTATCTGAGAATACAGAAATAAGATAACATTCCTATCTGAGAATACAGAAATAAGATAACATTCCTATCTGAGAATACAGAAATAAGATAACATTCCTATCTGAGAATACAGAAATAAGATAACATTCCTATCTGAGAATACAGAAATAAGATAACATTCCTATCTGAGAATACAGAAATAAGATAACATTCCCATCTGAGAAAATAAGATAAATAAGATAACATTCCTATCTGAGATAACATATCTGAGAATACAGAAATAAGATAACATTCCTATCTGAGAATACAGAAATAAGATAACATTCCCATCTGAGAATACAGAAATAAGATAACATTCCTATCTGAGAATACAGAAATAAGATAACATTCCTATCTGAGAATACAGAAATAAGATAACATTCCTATCTGAGAATACAGAAATAAGATAACATTCCTATCTGAGAATACAGAAATAAGATAACATTCCTATCTGAGAATACAGAAATAAGATAACATTCCTATCTGAGAATACAGAAATAAGATAACATTCCTATCTGAGAATACAGAAATAAGATAACATTCCTATCTGAGAATACAGAAATAAGATAACATTCCTATCTGAGAATACAGAAATAAGATAACATTCCTATCTGAGAATACAGAAATAAGATAACATTCCTATCTGAGAATACAGAAATAAGATAACATTCCTATCTGAGAATACAGAAATAAGATAACATTCCTATCTGAGAATACAGAAATAAGATAACATATTCCTACTGAGAATACAGAAATAAGATAACATTCCTATCTGAGAATACAGAAATAAGATAACATTCCTATCTGAGAATACAGAAATAAGATAACATTCCTATCTGAGAATACAGAAATAAGATAACATTCCTATCTGAGAATACAGAAATAGATAACATTCCTATCTGAGAATACAGAAATAAGATAACATTCCTATCTGAGAATACAGAAATAAGATAACATTCCTATCTGAGAATACAGAAATAAGATAACATTCCTATCTGAGAATACAGAAATAAGATAACATTCCTATCTGAGAATACAGAAATAAGATAACATTCCTATCTGAGAATACAGAAATAAGATAACATTCCTATCTGAGAATACAGAAATAAGATAACATTCCTATCTGAGAATACAGAAATAAGATAACATTCCTATCTGAGAATACAGAAATAAGATAACATTCCTATCTGAGAATACAGAAATAAGATAACATTCCTATCTGAGAATACAGAAATAAGATAACATTCCTATCTGAGAATACAGAAATAAGATAACATTCCTATCTGAGAATACAGAAATAAGATAACAGTATAGACTTGTATAATATGCTCCACAACTATTCAACATACACTTATCCTATTTTGTATTTTTGCACCAAATAGAATGGATAACAAATGTAAAGACAAAAGTGGGTTTATTTACTTTGACATCAACATCATGTATATATGGACTGCATTTCTAATGTTGGACTGTTTGTGTTAGCACTTCGGATGGCTACCATATGCTCTAATGCGAGAGTATGCTAGATATGCTGAGACAGCAGTCTGTCAATCTTTCCACAAGGGACTGTGATAGACATTCTGAGTGTTTTTCGCTGGCACAGGAGCGGAGCAAAGATGGGGCAACCCGTTTGCTATGAAGCTGAAACTAAGACTACCAGACTACCAGATGTATATATGGTGCAAAAAATGAAACAGAAAAGTATTTTATCTGACAGCAATATATTGACTAAATTTCTTGACACATAAAACATGAAATTAGGTTGTTTTATTGATTTAGAAAATAGTGTGTAGTTCAAAAACAATGCTTAACACTGTTCAATACAGAGAGTAGCACCTGACATTCCCTACACCAGTAACTTGTCATGGTCCATTTGATGAATCCTGATCAATCAGATGATGATAATGATTCTGCGTCAAATGCAGCCATGATATCTTCCTCATGTGCAGACTCAGACACAATATCTTCAAAATCTACAGGCTCTGAATGAGTACTTTCAATAAAACTATCAGTATCAGAAACTGCCGCACTAGTGTTTGCTGCTGACCGTGTAGCTGCTGGTTAAGCCTTAGTCTGACTTGACTTTAAAGTGACATGCTGTTGTTTCACAGTCGATGATGTTTTTGATGGCACGTTTTTAGATTTTTATCAAAGTCAGACTCAACAAACTGTACAGTAATATCTTCCCCTTCCCTTTCCAAAGAAAAATCAAATAAAGAAAATTATGTGCAGCAGAAAATGATAAATATGACCACCATAATCCCTTTGAGAATTTGACCTCATGACGAAAATGTTGTCAATATGTCGATGACATGGAAGCTCACCAAAAAAATTCATCAAAAATTGACTATGAGTTATTTCCCTTAAAGTAATCAGGATACTAGTCAGTGCCCTCATAGCCTGTGCACTGCGCTGAGCTAATTCAGACTTGAGTTAGAAGTAGAAGGGAGCATTTATGGGTTACTACCTGTGTGCCATTATGTTGATCTGTTTTTCAAACCTCAAACCTTAAAGAAATATAGAGAAATTAATGGGCTAAAGGCTTCAACCAGATTCATTACAAAAATTGTGATTTAACATTACAGCGAGCGTCCAAAGTTACGATCACAAGGAGTGCGATCGTGGCAGCCAGGCATAAATGTCAGCAGATCACATATTGTGCGATCATGATAGTCAGTGGGTTAAACTACCATGTCATGTGTGGACTTATACTGCCATATCATGAGTAGAATGTTATAATCTAAAGACATGTACGCTGACTGGTACACTGATGACGCGCACACTGACTGGTACACTGATGTCACGTACACTGACTGGTACACTGATGACACACACACAGACTGGTACACTGATGACATGCACACAGACTGGTACACTGATGACACACACACAGACTGGTACACTGATGACATGCACACAGACTGGTACACTGATGACATGTACACAGACTGGTACACTGATGTCATTTACACAGATAAGTACACTGATGATATGTAAACACATTATAATATATTAATGTCATATGTGGACTGTTAAAATTTAACTCTTTGAGTCCCAAGGGGTTTAACATCAGAGGCTCAAAAAAAGACGTAAAATCGTGTGCATCTTGCTCTCACTGGGCCTCTAGATAGGAACCTATAAACGTATGATGCGTTCTTTGAGACTCAAAGAGTAACATGTAAAAAAAAGCTCATTATTACCATGTATATACAGTAGAGTAGCAGGTGACCGAACAGTAAGAATGCTGCGCCCTCATACTGGAGACCCAGGTTCGAATCCTCTGTAAGATTGTGGATTTTTTTTATTCGGAAGGCAAAAATAAAATCCTAACCCGCAGTCTGTGGCGACAGCACTAGCCATGTGGCTGTATATCCTCAGATCACAGTGATAAATATAGGCAGAATTGGCAGTTTTTGACACATAGAATACACCAGTACACACCTGATTTCTCAACTGCTACAAAGAGATTTGTTGCTATTTTGTAAATGCAGCTGATATACTTCTTATAAGCTTCCTGTTCGGAAAAAAAAAAATTAATGTAAAGATAGATCATACATAGGGTTACTGACAAATGGCTTCAACTGTGGTCCAGAAGGATAATGAAAACTGTAATGACTCCATAACAAAATAACAAATAGTATAGGCCTTACTGTGACCCATCAGGAGGAAGGCAATGAATAAAGGGCGTATGAGACAAAAGTGTTTACCTGATGTACTGGGCTTTAGTTTAAAAAAAAAAAAAAATCTCCAGAAAGAAGTAATAACACATAATCTTTCAATGGGTCAAATGAGCAATTAAAATGACATGAATCTCATTCTGAAGAAAACCTAGCTGCAGTACCAAATAAACTGTAAAGACATTCTGAAGAAAACCTAGCTGCAGTACCAAATAAACTGTAAAGACATTCTGAAGAAAACCTAGCTGCAGTACCAAATAAACTGTAAAGACATTCTGAAGAAAACCTAGCTGCAGTACCAAATAAACTGTAAAGACATTCTGAAGAAAACCTAGCTGCAATACCAAATAAACTGTAAAGACATTCTGAAGAAAACCTAGCTGCAGTACCAAATAAACTGTAAAGACATTCTGAAGAAAACCTAGCTGCAGTACCAAATAAACTGTAAAGACATTCTGAAGAAAACCTAGCTGCAGTACCAAATAAACTGTAAAGACATTCTGAAGAAAACCTAGCTGCAGTACCAAATAAACTGTAAAGACATTCTGAAGAAAACCTAGCTGCAGTACCAAATAAACTGTAAAGACATTCTGAAGAAAATCTAGCTGCAGTACCAAATAAACTGTAAAGACATTCTGAAGAAAACCTAGCTGCAGTACCAAATAAACTGTAAAGACATTCTGAAGAAAACCTAGCTGCAGTACCAAATAAACTGTAAAGACATTCTGAAGAAAACCTAGCTGCAGTACCAAATAAACTGTAAAGACATTCTGAAGAAAACCTAGCTGCAGTACCAAATAAACTGTAAAGAAATCGGCTCTACTGGCAAATCCGGACGAAGAATAAACAGCCGTAAACGACTTAGTCAGAGTTCTCTCCCTTGGCCGCACTCCAAACAGTGATCGGAAAACAAACGAAACAAACGACACACTTAGCTATCATCCTGCGGTTGCGTGTAGGGCTGCGTACGGTTGCGTGAGGCATCGTGGCATCATCATATGGTTGCGTGCAGGGTTGCGGACGGTTGCGTGAGGCATTGTGAATGGTTGTGTAGTCATCATCATGCGGTTGTTGGTTGGATTAGAGTTAGGGGTAGGGTTAGGGTTAGGGGTAGGGTTAGGGTTAGGGGTTGGGTTAGGGTTAGGGGTTGGGTTAGGGTTAGGGGTAGGGTTAAGGGTTAGGGTTAGGGGTAGGGTTAGGGTTAGGGGTAGGGTTAGGGTTAGGGTTAGATGTGAAAATTTTGACGTAGGATTTCGAAATACTGGCCGACAATATGATGTTTGTGGGAGTGGCGCCACTGAAACTCTGCCAAATATGACGCCAATAGCGTGCGGCTGGTGCCCCCAATCGTTGGCGAATTGTGCGTTTGACCAGCATCCAGAGGCCCTCGATTGTTTGTGTGTGTGTATGGGACTGTGCGCGATTATAGGGAACTCCGGCGTCAAAATTGTCAAATCTAACGCTAAACCTAACCCTACCGCTAACCCTAATCCTAATCCTACTCCCTAACCCTAACCCCTACCCCCGCAAATTTATCGATCATTAAAGCATACACTTCGGCAAACACCAACAAACAAAACACACCCAACCACAAAAACACCCAGAATTGTCTTGCAGCGTCGAAAAAAAACCCCAGATCTGGGGGAAACAACCAAGTATTGGCACCCTGATGTCGACGTGACTGTCTTCTTTGTTTCGTTGTGGCTTTTCCGATCACTGTTTGGAGTGCGGCCACGGGAGAGAACTCTGACTAAGTAGTCCAAGGCTGTTTATTCTTCGTCCGGATTTGACAGTAGAGCCAAGAAATCTAAGAAACAAGATTATTTCAACCAGCCAAATTAGAAAGAAAGGAACTCTTCGCCTAGAAAAAAAAGGATAGGGCATGGAGTGAGCAAATAACAAGGACAGAAAATGAAAGAACTTGGCTGTTTGATTACCAACACAAGAAAATATTATAGAAAGTAAAGGCAGCTGATGTGACAATGACAGCATAGTGATAATAACAGCATGGTTTCTTCTTCTTCTTCTTTCGTTCGCCTGAAATAAGTTGTCTATATCAGCAGTTTTGTCTCTTGTATAAATTTCACTGTCGTTGTTAGTTCATTCAGTGGTCCTTAGAGTTTACGTTCCACTGTTGTTCTTTCTGGCCAAAAGGTTTGCCTTAATGTGTCAAATTCGGTGCAGTCCTGGAGTACATGCTCTGCTGTCTGGGGCACATTTCCACAGGTGCACATGGCTGATACACCTATCTTGAATTTTGTGTACATGTGGTTACGTAATTGGTTGAGGCAGAGGATAATGACTTGTTCTGGTCTGTCCATAATAAAATAGTCGTCTTGTGCTGGGGCTGGTGGTGTCCTGATCGATTTAATGATTCTTTTCTTTTGGTGGTATGTGACTGGTACATTCGGCTGCTCTTTTGTCGCATCTTCCCCTGCCAGTTGATCAGCTTTCTCATTTCCAGGCACTCCACAATGAGAGGGTATCCACTGCATTACGACTCTTCGCTGAACGCTGAGTTGTGTCAGCAGTGTTTTCAGCATGGTTATAATGAAAGTAAGTTAATCATGACAGCGTGGTGGTAATAAAAGCTTGGTGATCATGACAGCATGACGATCACGACAGCATGGTGATTATGACAACATGGTGATTATGACAGTATGGCATAATGACAACACCTAGCTGTAAAACAAAACCCCAACGTATGAACTGCTCTTTTAGTTACAATACAGGGAGAAATACCTGATCCTCATTGTTGTCATCTAGCAGCAAAGCTTCTCCGATTTCTTTCACAAGAGTTGACAGACTTGTTTCTGGCATGCTTCTCTGGTATACGTCACCAGTTCTCTTAATAAAAGCCTCCCAAAGTTATCAATATTCACCATAGTCAAATGGAAGGTAGTGACTTTATTCCATTCTCAGTTTCTGCTGGAAATATGGCAATATTTCTATTATCATATGCACTGGCAAGACAACAGCAGCTTTTAACAGCCAGAACAAAATGTGGAACTCGACATTATACAGGTTTATAACCAAGTTAACGTATACTGAATTTGAATGTTATTTTAACACAGGCTAGTGAAAGTAGGAGAGTACTGGAGACATGGGGAGAGTTAAATACAACTGAAACTGATGAAGATTTTTTTTTTTTTAATCGATCACTGGCTGTGAATTCCGGCGGAAGGTCCCGGTTAATCGTCCGCTTGGACTTTTGGCTTTCACCTGGACCTGATTTTTGCGTGTACAACCGTTTTAATGTCCCTGCCTCGTGGGCAGCTGTACTCCGACTTCGAAGGAAGACGTCAGGCCTATATCTAGGATGACTGTGGCCATTGTTTTGTGTGGGCCAAGACGTTGCCTGATTTGTGTGGTGTCCACTTTATCACCTTCTCCGCAGGTATTGCCCCCGGAGTACCCCTTTGGGGCAGCCCCCTGTGGAACGGTTAGCCCTCAAGGGAAGGCAGGGGCAGATCATGGGCATTCCCCGCCATCCAAGGAGGCTTCCATGTATGCAGAGCCGGCACATGGCGCTCTGGTTCTGGGCTCACCCAAGGAATTGTCACGTCCTGCACATGCCTGCTAAACCTCACAACCGTATCAGACCTCCCGCTCGACAAGGGCTGCGCCCTCTGGAAGTCAGCGGGGAGCAGCCCGTGGGTTTTGGATTTTTGTGACCACACGAATAGGTACATTCTTTTTTTTTTCTTCGCACGTTAGATTTCTTTGACGAGCCGTTAGCCCGACAGAATTTTACATCCTGCGTCAGGCATATCATTATCAGTTTGATCCCAACACTCGGGCGAGTGGGGTCTTTGGGTGTGGACATTTGGTCTTTTTCCGTTCAATACAAATTGTGATGGTCAGATTTTGAGCTTGCTCGTGCGCCGTAGGATCTAGTTTTGTCGGACATTTAGGCTTAGCCATCCGATGGATGGTTGCTGTCTTGGCGTACCTCAGCGCGGTGACGACTACACTGAGGGTTAACCGAGGATGTTCATGGATGGCCAGCCTATGGATGGTTGCTGTTGCGGTGTACCTCAGCGCGGTGACGACGACACTGAGGGTTAACAGAGGATGTACAGTGAACAATGTTCTCTTCACTCCGCAATCTTTTAACGAGGGGTTGTAATTTTAGCTGTACGTTTGGCAAACATACTCATGTTCCTAATGAGTTTTGATAACCTTTTTTACCCAAGCGTTTGGGGGCAGGCTGATGAGAGCCACAAGGACACATCACCTCTGGGGGCCGCCAAACTCCGAGATCCCCTGACAGCTCTGTTAATGCTCATTTGAGACATTATCCGTGGTGCACGACGAGGACGTGCTGCAGGGGTCTTGCGTGAGGTTCCGTACAACCAGGATAGTGAAGGACTGGCACCCGAGTGACGTACGGAGTATCTCCTTATACACATCATGTTGGACATAACTTTTCCTCACGCCTGTGACATAAATCACCGCGCCACTGATGAAGATTAAATGTAATGAATTCATGAAAGGTGAAGACTGAGAAATATCTG
This sequence comes from Candidula unifasciata, assembly GCA_905116865.2. Classification (NCBI taxonomy): domain Eukaryota; kingdom Metazoa; phylum Mollusca; class Gastropoda; order Stylommatophora; family Geomitridae; genus Candidula; species Candidula unifasciata. The sequence continues at coordinate 28,552 of CAJHNH020003371.1, forward strand.
GATAACTGCTGATATGGACACTTTGTAGGCAAAGATTGTTGTAAACTGGGTACATCCTGAGAAAAAGCAAGCAGGGAATCACCAGCTACTGAAATGTGAAACAAATTAATCCGAGGAAGTAAGGTGTCTAAGAGTGCTAAGGCATAAAGCTAACGAGATAGGTCAAAGATGCGGGACTGGATTACATCCATGCTGTATAGCCCCTTCTGCGGCGGGGAAGGGGCTATACTAGATGGCTGGGACTCACGAGCAGCAGCTACCGCTTCTCCTGCAGCTTCCTCCATTGTTTTTGCTCATGAGTCCTAGCCATCTAGTTTAGCCCCTTCCGCGCCGCGCGTAGCGGCACGGGGGATACTCTCGGATGTGGCACTATAGTCGCAGGAAACAGTCATGAGCTATTTCTTCCGTCGCAACTGTCAGCGTGGTCGCATTCGCCACGGTCAAGGGGTCGTCGGGATAGGGGAGCGCCATAGTGGCGGCTGCTGGTTTGAAGTTGTCCCGAGGCGACTGCTGGTTTGAAGTTGTCCAGAGCCGACGTGCGCGTACATTAAAACGCACATTATTGATTATGTGTCGCTCAGAACAAGAATCGCGGACAAGCCACACTCTGTTGAAATGGCGGACAGACAGAAATAACAGATATTCGGACACTATTTGCAACTTCTGTGCCACAATTTTCACACATAAAAGATTTAACTGTCGGTAAGTAGTAGACTTCGCCCCTTTCCTCATATTTTTTGTTCCTTATATTTTCCGAGCTACAACTTTAAAATCTTTGTAGGGTAGGACGTAATGAGGCTCTGTTAGGGTTAACTTTCTGCGTAAATCATTTGGAACCGTTATTTAAAGGAGAGCCAGAAGTTGTATACAGTATACAGGGCAATAACAGGTTTTAATAATTATTACGGAGTAGAATTCATTATTTATGGTTTTAAAATATTCATTGTCTACAAACCACCAATATACACAACTGTATCCCTTTCTGCGATCTGAATGACGACGAAAGTAAGAGGCAGAGCTATACTGTATGACGAGAAACAGTCCAGCTAGTTTAAAACAAAAATGTGACTTCCAACTCCCAGACTGAAGTTTATTTACAGGCGGAAGCTAATCATAAAAAGAAAACTAGACTGAAGTTCAAGTAAATAACAAAAACTGGCAGTAATCCATGATCTTAGTTCTAGTTATACGGTGTGTCCTGAAAAATCCGCAAGCCAGTAAACAACAGAAGTTAGACGGCTGAAGATATACAGTTCTAGCAGACAAATAGGACACAAACAAACAAACAAACTTGATGACAGATGGCGAGAGTCGGAATCAACAACACGTCTGCTGGAAAGTAGGCCTGGGCTGGATCGAGTCTACAGGGTAAAATAATGGCACAGTGCCTGATGGAATGTATTGTTGGGTGTGATCGAATAAAAAGTACTCGCACACCAGTAGTTGACTAAAGCGATTATCAAGTTGGTGATACTAATCCCCAACAATCAACGTATCAGTTCCCTATGTTCCATCAGAATTAAACAGTCGTTATTTTTCGGACATGTTATGAGAAGAGGGAAATTAGAACATGTTGTGACCACCGGAAAGATCTGTGGAAGGAGGGATAGAGGAAGACAACGAGAGAAGATGCTTGACAGTCTTGTTGCATGGCATGGAGGTGTGTCGGCACACGAACTGATACATGCTGCAGGAGATCGCAGATTATGGAGAGGCATGATCGCCCACGCTAGTCGGCAAGGCACCTGATGATGGTGATGATGTTCCATCCGTTGTTTTGTGGAAAAAGGGCATAGACCCAATGTCCCTAATATGTAATAAGCATGTCGTAGGAGGCGACTATTTTTTAATGGTTTACAACTGGTAAACGCTAAGAAGAAAAGAACGTAGCATTAGTGCTGCATCAGGGTTATACGCTGAATGTTGAATTAAGAATCGACATTACAGCATTCAGGATATCTTCCCCATCTTCAGCAGCAAGCGAAGAGTCCCAAGTGACCGACTGTATATTCCCCTCGCTTTTCCCTTGAGTGCTGGTTACTCCTTGCAGCGCCATTCTCCCCCTAGACTGTAATGAAATGATCTATGTTTGCCTTTACACTGTTCACTCGCTCCCAAAAAGGCCCTCACAACATTTAACCTATTATACGATGCTAGACTTATATCGGCAGTCGATGGATGATGTATTCAGCATCGCGTCGACCAACTTTACTTCCTAGTACATATTTTTTAGTTGCATATCTTTTACATGACGGTGCAGAACCAACCCCGGCATTTTTTGGGCTCTTGTGGTTTTTCTAGGCAGATTTACGTCCAGTTGTTTGCTATTGCTTTCTAGACGGTCGGCTTCTGGATACCATTGTCGAAACCAACGCAGGACGCAAGGCCCGCAGTTAGGATCAAACCTGGCATTACAAAGCGCGTTCGCAACGCCTAAGCCTCAGACGCCGACCATAGGGCATTACCTGTTACAAATATTAGGAAGCAGCGTTAATTGGGGGGGGGGGGGATCCCACTCCGTGTGTATTTGACTCAAAAATCTTTTGACCAGCAAACGAACACCTAACCACTAAATTATCTCGGCTCCTTTAATGTAATAGTAGTTTTCAGCTAAATAATATCCTCTTTAACTCCCAAAATGTATGGGTCCCCCCCCCCCCATATGAGTGCCCATAATATCAATACATCTACTCCAAAACGTGCATTCAGTTAAGAGAAATTCTCTGGAAATGACCAGAAATGGCCTGCACCAGAAAAGACGAGTTTTGACTTTGTGATTAATATTAATGGCACTGCTGTTCTGAACTGTAGAGATGTCAGAGTGGTGTGGACATCTTAAGAGAATATGTGTAGAGATTTCTTGAGACGACAATGAAGTGCAATTACTACTTTAAGCCTGCAGCTGAAGATCCTACTAACACCTTCATCACATCATCAAATAATTTACCATCTAGCCAAAACAGATATTGATTGTTTCTGGGATTAGTAAAAACACAGGGCCGGCTACTCCTGACACGAGAACAACAAAAATATCAGTTTCGCTGTTGCCCGTGACGTTGATATTTTGTTTTGATTGCTGTCTGGTGATGGAATTGTCGTGCGGGGTTTTCATTTGTGGTTTAACACATTTTTTGAATAGCATCATATCGTCAAAAACTTTGCTTAAATAAAAATTATAAGGATCTACAAGGAGCTAAACGTCCCAGATGACCACCGACCTCTGCAGACAGATGTTTCTAGTTTTTTAGTTTTTAGTTCCATTTCTCTGATTCTGATCGTTTCATTTTCAAGTCTGTGGTAGTGGCTGGTAGTTAGTAGTATACAGTATACTAGAGTAATTGTAAGTACTGGTAGTACAGTACAGTACTACAATTTAACAAATTGTGTTATATCACTACTGCATAGTTTACTACAACGTCACCTAGACTTCACGCATGATAAGTGTACTTAATTACACAGTAACTTCTGCTAGTTACTACCTAAAGAAAAGAATGAGCTGCAGTTAAAAAAAAAATTAGCATTTAAATGCTAATTTGGTTGATTAGGCCGTTAAAGAAAAAATTCGCCCGCACGACAGTGATTATTTCATGTACAATAGACAATGTGTAAATTATTGTACTGGTTGTAATGAAATATATACTAACTGATATATTGATGATCGTTTTTATTACGTCTGCTGTTACAACATGGAGTCAGCCGGTGCAGAAATTCTCATCAGTAACTACAGTGGCTTGTCTTGTCGGTTGTTGAACCTTCTCACCAGCAGTGACCTGTGTGATGTCCAGTTGCAAGTAGGCGAATATAGATTTGACACCCACAAGTTGATTCTGTGTGCAAGCAGTGATGTATTTAAAACCATGTTGACCAATCAGAAGTGGACTGAGGCACACAAGCAGTCAGTTGTACTGGTAGAAGAGCCAGTGTGTGAGCCTGTATTTGATAGATTTGTCAACTATATTTACAGTGGTCAGTTGTATATTTCTCATAGCACTGTGTGCCCTTTGCTAACCCTGGCGGACAAATACAATGTTCGTGAAATGATTCCCTTGTGCCGCTCATATATGCTGCAAAGTCTAGATGCTCCGCTGACCAGCTCATGCGTGTTGCAATGGTGGGAAAATGCCAACATGCGCAACGACGTGGAATTAGAATCTGCAATTCTTGATTATATTGAGTGCAACTTTAACAAAGTGATTCAGACACCAGATTTTATCAGTGCAAACTTGGACACTGTGGAGAAGTTACTTGTTAGCTCCAAACTGGCAGTACATAATGAGGCCATGATTTTGTACGGGGTCATGGTGTGGTTGCAGTCATACATGGACTGTCACCACCCTCCAGTTTACACAGTCAGAGAAGTCGTTTGGAGGTTGACCCGGCACATTCGTTGGCCTATGATGACAGAAGAGGAATTGAAGTGTATTAGAGAATGTGCAGACGTTCAGAGATTTCTACAGACATATGGTTCTTTTATGTATCTGCCAAATATCAACAGTCGTGTGATTTCTGAGGCTTCTCTGTCAGAAACAAACACTCAAGAAGCTTCCATTTTACAACATCTGACAAAAGTAATCGATGACCGGAATATATTCAAGTATTCTGGTTCAACTTCTGATCCGTTCGAGCATATGATTTCTGACAAGCAAGGTCATAGTTCATCTTCATGTTCCAAAATGAGAACAGATAATCGTAGCTGGAAGCAGGCAAGTGTTGAGGAGTATGAGATCAATCGGCAGATGTCTCGTGTGTACACTTGCGATTACTGGTGTACTGCATTAACAGTCTCCAATTTCCTGGCCTTCCCGCAGTATGCCACGCAGACATTCTTCTTCTCGACACCGTGGACAGGTTACAGGCATGATGACGGGCACACCTTGGACTGGGAGGTGAGGATTTTCTCATTAAACAGAACCATACAGACATTGATACAGCTCATCGTATCTAGTGTTTAGATATAGTAATGTAATTACATTAGTGGAAGACCCTTTTACCTTTTTTCTTTTATGACCTTGCTGATCTTTCCTACAGTTTATAATTTTAATTTAGTGCTCTTTTCTTGTGTTTTTGAGTATTCTGAGCCCTTGAGCCCATTGCTGCAGATATCATCAGCCTCTCTTCATCTCTGTGACTAGCCTTCTCTTTCTAGTTGGTGGCTCCAAGTGTTTGTAGGTCTGCCTGGTGATCTACTCCCATACATCTCTTTTGTGAATGTAATTTTTGACTCTTTGTTATCAGCCATTCTCTATTATGCCCCAACCATCACAGTAGTATAGCCTTCATGAAGCCAGTAATTATTGCTGATTTAAAGAGATTATGACCCTTTTTAGTTGTTCTCACTCTCCACTTCTCCGCTGTTTGCATATTTGATGGTTCCAAAGATTTATCTAAGACCCTGTTCTCAAAAGTTTGTAATAAGGCTACACTCAGTACTATGATAAAGGACATTATACTTTGATGTAACATTTTCTGATGTAGAAAAGTCATTCTGACATTGATACAGTTTATCATATCTAGAATGCAGATATAAAGATATACTTGATGTAATCATTGTCCTTTCAGTCAGGTGATATTTCTCAGCACAGTGTTAGCCACCAAGATAAGACAGAGCAGCAAACGCCATGGTTTCCCTTTATTCCTTCATTATTCTTTAAAAAAATGTTGTGTCTAGAACATGAAATATTTTTTCAAGAATATAAAAAAATCTAGACAAGCATGTGTAATTTTGACTGACAATCTTGATAGCAGTGTACAAACATCTTGACAAGAATATACAAACATCTAGACAAGCACACGTACAAACAGCTTGAGAAAGACCAACAGCCTTGATAACAGTGTACAAACATCTAGACCTCATTTTATGATCATATGACAGCCACCATAGTGGAAGACTACCTCTAAATATTGACACCCTCTGTAAATGATCTCAGACTAGACTAGAGATGGGACTACACCCAAGAGTCTGTAAATGATCTCAGACTAGACTTAGAGATGGGACTACACCCAAAAGTCTGTAAATGATCTCAGACTAGACTAGAGTTGGGACAACACCCAAGAGTCTGTAAATGATCTCAGACTAGACTAGAGATGGGACTACACCCAAGAGTCTGTAAATGATCTCAGACTAGACTAGAGTTGGGACCACAACCAAGAGTCTGTAAATGATCTCAGACTAGACTAGAGTTGGGACTACACCCAAGAGTCTGTAAATGATCTCAGACTAGACTGGAGTTGGGACTACACCCAAGAGTCTGTAAATGATCTCAGACTAGACTAGAGATGGGACTACACCCAAGAGTCTGTAAATGATCTCAGACTAGACTAGAGATGGGACTACACCCAAGAGTCTGTAAATGATCTCAGACTAGACTAGAGATGGGACTACACCCAAGAGTCTGTAAATGATCTCAGACTAGACTAGAGCTGAGACGGTATCAGACACTTGTAAATCATCCTGTACTAGACTAAAACTTGGACCTAAGACAGTCTGTAACTGACAATGAACCCACAGTCACAGCAATCTCAGATATTCTGTAACTGACAATGAACCCACAGTCACAGCAATCTCCGATATTCTGTAACTGACAATGAACCCACAGTCACAGCAATCTCAGATATTCTGTAACTGACAATGAACCCACAGTCACAGCAATCTCCGATATTTTGTAACTGACAATGAACCCACAGTCACAGCAATCTCAGATATTCTGTAACTGACAATGAACCCACAGTCACAGCAATCTCAGATATTCTGTAACTGACAATGAACCCACAGTCACAGCAATCTCAGATATTCTGTAACTGACAATGAACCCACAGTCACAGCAATCTCAGATATTCTGTAACTGACAATGAACCCACAGTCACAGCAATCTCAGATATTCTGTAACTGACAATGAACCCACAGTCACAGCAATCTCAGATATTCTGTAACTGATATCCTAGACCAGGACAAAGGATTTATAATACTTTGTTTTATCTAGCTTCATATTGTGTACCATTTTTGTCTCTGTTGATATTCCTTTTCAAGAATGCTAACCAATCGGTTTTTTAATCCTTAAAACAAACAAAAAACAACAGGTAGAACTTTGTCCAAAAGGTGTCCACTTTCCTCCAGCCATCCTCATTGGCCTTGAGCGAGATGGCAATAAACTGGTGGATGAGTCTTACATACGTACTGTGCGGTTATCTCTGATGTCAAGGTCACCTCAAGAGCTTCCCCTAAAGGTTGGTATTTTAATTGGTACAGTTAGTTCTCTTACCCCCAGCTGTCATCTTCTTCTTCTTTTTCTTCTCTTTTTTTCTTCTTCTTCTACTACAGTGTTCCAGCACTTGAGACTCGATGCAGATACACCCCTCCCCCCTGTCCAATTCAACTCTGTGATTTGCCTTCTCTTTGAAGTTGATAGATCCAGGAGTTCAAATGTCTGTGTATATTATCTCTGCACCATCTTTTTGGTCTTCCATTGAGCTCTCATGTATGCTCTCTCTCTCTCTCTCTCCCTCTCTCTCTCTCTCTCTCTCTCTCTCTCTCTCTCTCTCTCTCTCTCCTCTCTCTCTCTCTCTCTCTCTCCCTCTCTCTCCCTCTCTCTCTCTCTCTCTCTCTCTCTCTCTCTCTCTCTCTCTCTCTCTCTCTCTCCCTCTCTCTCTCTCTCTCTCTCCCTCTCTCTCTCTCCCTCCCTCCCTCCCTCTCTCTCTCTCTCTCTCTCTCTCATCTGCTATTCTCACTGTATAACCCAGCCATCGCAGACTGTGAGCATCCACAATGCCAATAATTAGTTGTGATTTCAACAGATTATGAATCTCAGTGTTGTTTCTGGCTCTTGCAACCCTACAGTGATGACAACTATTATTTTATAATTATTTTTGTTTTCTGCACATTCTGGAATAGGATTGCCTAAAATGTTTTCTTTACTTAACCTCTTGAATTTCAGTATTCAAGTTAAAAAAAAAAAAGTGGGAGCCACATTAACACAGTAACGAATGCTTGCCTGAAGCTTTTGAGTTCAAATCTATACCTGGACAGGTTTGGTTAAAACTGACCTTGGCAACTAAATTGACCCAGCCCAAAATAAGCACCAGGTAATGTCCTGGGAAGTAAAGGTGGCTGGCATGTTTTAACGGCATCACCCACTGGGTACCGATTGGTCTGTACAAATCTGAGTTAAGCATCATCTGGCACTGGCAAAACAAGGGTTCATTTTTTAAAATTAACCTTGGTTGCCAGGTTGACCCAGCCCGCTATGAGCACTAGATAATGTTCTGGGAAGTAGGCGGCCAGTGTGATAATGTCTGTCTAGCATCATATCCCTGATGTACCACAGGCTTATAAGGGTACTTTACTGTACTACAGACTACTGTACTGTACTTTCCTGCACTATTGTACTGTACTTTACTGTACCACTGTACTGTACTGTACTGTACTTTACTGCACCACTATACTGTACTGTACTTTCCTGCACTATACTGAACTGTACTTTACTGCACTTCTATAAGGTACTACACTTCAATGCACTACTATACCGTACCATATTTTACTGCATCTACTGTCCTGTAATTAACTGCATCACTTTACTGTACTGTACTTTACTGCACCACTTTACTGTACTGTACTTTACTGCACCACTTTACTGTACTGTACTGTACTGCAGCACTTTACTGTACTGTACTTACTGACATGCGAACTATAAATGTAAAAAAATAATCTATCTATCTTGTAGCAGGTCCTTTGCAGAATGCCGCTGCCATCACAGCCTGCCTGAATGAAACTCATTTCCTCGACAGTTCTCTCACCTCATGCATTTTTCTTTCCCAGGTGTCACATATCCTGTGCCAATCTTCTTGCTGGTCCGTCTCTGTCCCTCTTTCCTGGTACCATGCCTTGTGCTGCCATTTGTTTCCAGTCTGCTGTGGTGCTTGATATAGCCAAAATATTTCAGTTTCTCAGACAAGATGCTGTTTACTTGCCAATTTTCTTTAGTTTTCCGAACTTTTAGAATGTCAGTATTTCTTTTCTTCTTAGTCTATGGTATACTAACAGTCTTTCTATAGTGTTTCAGCTAAAAATTCCCTATTTTCTTCCCTAAGGACTGTGAAATAGTCCACAACTCATTCAGTATGTTGCTACAGGGAAATTGCATGCTCTCAGAATTGTGACCGACTTCCTTGGTGGTGCTTAACCATAGACTTTTAATTCTGATAAATATAATATAAACTAAAAAAAAAATGTAAAATAAAGCAGAAATAAAAATATATAAAACTGTAAATGAAAAGGACCCTTGATTGTAGTTCACTTTGACTTACTGCTACAGATAAACTACGTTCCGTCTTGATTCACAAACTACGTTCCGTCTTGATTCACAGGTTGAGGTGAATGTTCTAGTCCGAGCTAACAGCCTCTCAGAGCCGCAGCGCTCTTTTGTTGAGCGATGTCACAGGCGGACATGTATTTTCGACAGCAAACACCAGCGATACAACCTGGATGATATTGTGCCTTATGAGAAATTTGCAACATACCTGCGGCCAGATGGTCTGACACCACAAGTGTACCTGGCACCGACTGTGGCGTTCACTGTCTACATTGTTATACGACCTTTACCGTTATATTATTCAAAGTGATATTTGTTTTTCTAGTATAGAATTGAAGCCACTGTTTCCTTTGTTGCTTTTGATGTGTGTTTTTTTTTTTTAAGAATGCATGTATTCCTCTAGTGAGAACTTTATTGTAGAATATGACTTCTAAAAACTCGTAGATATTTAAATAATATCATTAGCAACAAACAAACAAAAATATAAAAATAAAGAATTGTTTTAATTTGAGAATTGAGGACATTTTCCTTGTATGCATCTCATTGTTGGACACAATGTTTGTTGGTTTCTCATTGTTGGACACAATGTTTGTTGGTTTCTCATTGTTGGACACAATGTTTGTTGGTTTCTCATTGTTGGACACAATGTTTGTTGGTTTCTCATTGTTGGACATAATGTTTGTTGGTTTCTCATTGTTGGACACAATGTTTGTTGGTGTCTCATTCTTGGACACAATGTTTGTTGGTTTCTCATTGTTGGACACAATATTTGTTGGTTTCTCATTGTTGGACACAATGTTTGTTGGTTTCTCATTGTTGGACACAATGTTTGTTGGTTTCTCATTGTTGAAAACAATGTTTGTTGGTTTCTCATTGTTGGACACAATGTTTGTTGGTTTCTCATTGTTGGACACAATGTTTGTTGGTTTCTCATTGTTGAAAACAATGTTTGTTGAAGTTTTCAGTTTTTTTTAATACCCAAAGACCAGCCAGCCAGTATTTTGAGCTGTTTCAAAATGTTTGTGATGAAAAAACTTCTATTAAACTTTTCTCTTTGTTTTTTCCTGGCTATAAATTTTAAATATTCTTTTATTTCTAATTATAGTGCCAGTCTAGTTTTAAACATTAATGAAAGTAAAAATGTGAGTATTCTGTTAGAGTACTCAAACCTGTGCCAACCCTCCTAAGTCACTTCTTATGACATGCATGGAGGGTTTAAGTGTTAGTAATAATGGCTTAAAGGTTAATGAATGCATTTAACAATTTCATAATCCTAGAATACTAGGATGGGGCCTCACAGCATAATATACTCAAAGGTGACTGGATTCCTTGCAACCAGCCTTTATTACAGAGATTTCGCTTAATCAACATTAATGAAAAGGACCATATGCCGTGTGAGCCAGAACATAGTTTCTAGTCTATGGCGTCAGTTCATAAGTCAAATGTCCAATCTTTCGACATTTAATATCCTTAAGATTATTTTGTTTTATAGATCGTTACATCTGATGGTTGTCTGTGAGTTTGGTATTATATGTGCACTCATGATTTTATTTTAATACCTCATCATCAAGTGCCTTGATGTCTGGTGTGGGTGATCATGTCTCTCTAAAACCTGCGATCTCCAACAGCATTCAACAGCTCATGTACTGACACCCCTCCAGGCCGTGACAGCATTCAACAGCTCATGTACTGACACCCCTCCAGGCCGTGACAGCATTCAACAGCTCATGTACTGACATCTTTCCTAGCTGTGACAGCATTCAACAGCTCATGTATTGACATCTTTCCAGGCCATGACAGCATTCAACAGCTCATGTACTGACACCCCTCTAGGCCGTGACAGCATTCAACAGCTCATGTACGGACATCCCTCCAGGCCGTGACAGCATTCAACAGCTCATGTACTGACATCCCTCCAGGCCGTGACAGCATTCAACAGCTCATGTACTGACATCCCTCTAGGCCGTGACTGCATTCAACAGCTCATGTACTGACATCCCTCCAGGCCGTGACAGCATTCAACAGCTCATGTACTGACATCCCTCCAGGCCATGACAGCATTCAACAGCTCATGTACTGACATCCTTCCAGGCCGTGACAGCATTCAACAGCTCATGTACTGACATTCCTCCAGGCCATGACAGCATTCAACAGCTCATGTACTGACACCACTCCTGGCTGTGACAGCATTCAACAGCTCATGTACTGACATTCCTCCAGGCCGTGACAGCATTCAACAGCTCATGTACTGACATTCCTCCAGGCCGTGACAGCATTCAACAGCTCATGTACTGACACCACTCCTGGCTGTGACAGCATTCAACAGCTAATGTACTGACACCACTCCTGGCTGTGACAGCATTCAACAGCTCATGTACTGACACCACTCCTGGCTGTGACAGCATTCAACAGCTCATGTACTGACACCACTCCTGGCTGTGACAGCATTCAACAGCTCATGTACTGACACCACTCCTGGCTGTGACAGCATTCAACAGCTCATGTACTGACATCCCTCTAGGCCGTGACAGCAGGCTGTCAAGAAACTTCTCACATTGTGTTACTCTATCTCTCATAAAGTGTTCCAGTTTCTGTCTTCTCTCATTGTGTGACTCTATCTCTCATAAAGTGTTCCAGTTTCTGTCTTCTCACATTGTGTTACTCTATCTCTCATAAAGTGTTCCAGTTTCTGTCTTCTTACATTGTGTTACTCTATCTCTCATAAAGTGTTCCAGTTTCTGTCTTCTCTCATTGTGTGACTCTATCTCTCATAAAGTGTTCCAGTTTCTGTCTTCTCACATTGTGTGACTCTATCTCTCATAAAGTGTTCCAGTTTCTGTCTTCTCACATTGTGTGACTCTATCTCTCATAAAGTGTTCCAGTTTCTGTCTTCTCACATCGTGTTACTCTATCTCTCATAAAGTGTTCCAGTTTCTGTCTTCTCACATCGTGTTACTCTATCTCTCATAAAGTGTTCCAGTTTCTGTCTTCTCACATCGTGTTACTCTATCTCTCATAAAGTGTTCCAGTTTCTGTCTTCTTACATTGTGTTACTCTATCTCTCATAAAGTGTTCCAGTTTCTGTCTTCTCACATTGTGTTACTCTATCTCTCATAAAGTGTTCCAGTTTCTGTCTTCTCACATTGTGTTGACTCTATCTCTCATAAAGTGTTCCAGTTTCTGTCTTCTCACATTGTGTTACTCTATCTCTCATAAAGTGTTCCAGTTTCTGTCTTCTCACATTGTGTTACTCTATCTCTCATAAAGTGTTCCAGTTTCTGTCTTCTCACATTGTGTTACTCATCTCTCATAAAGTGTTCCAGTTTCTGTCTTATCACAGTGTGGTTGAGAAATGATGACCGTTTCCTTTGATGTTTGTGGTGAAGGCATAATTGACTAGGGACAGACAGGGGTCACGTAAATATTGAAACAGAACAGACACAGCATCCATATCTGGAGAGAAGGATTCAGCTGGTAGTTAGAGAAGGATTCAGCTTAGAGAAGGATTCAGCTGGGAGTTAGAGAAGGATTCAGCTGGGAGTGAGAGAAGGATTCAGCTGGGAGTGAGAGAAGGATTCAGCTGGTAGTTAGAGGATTCAGCTGGTAGTTAGAGAAGGATTCAGCTGGGAGTGAGAGAAGGATTCAGCTGGGAGTGAGAGAAGGATTCAGCTGGGAGTGAGAGAAGGATTCAGCTGGGAGTGAGAGAGGGCCTGGACAATTTTATGCTTGCAGTAAGAAGAAAAACAAAACAGTTGAAAGTTTAATCAAGCTGCAGCTGGCACAGTCAATATGGGATAACTTGACTGGCTGCTGAGGAAGGGGGTGAAGCACATATGGAAATGTTGTGAGTGCAGTAACATCAATTCTTGATTGATTCATTCGCCCTTCTTGTAACATTTCCTAGTAGCCATTTTAGGCTAGTTTGACTTGCGAGCCCAGGAAAGTTTTCCTAAAATCTGGACATAGGTTGGGATGCACACACATGATCACCAGACTGACAGGCAAGCTTGCTTTGCTACTACACTTCCGTGGCTGCCTATTAAAATACAACCAATAATGTGTTTAAGAATATCCAGCCATATGCCAGGAGGGAACCAGGTAACTTCTGCATGCAGATGCCAAATCTTGCTGCTAAATATGAGTGTTCATTCACTGCTGGTGTAATTTGTGTTGTCAACATTGTGTGTATTTCGGTTTGATATCTTGGTAGTTGGTGAAATGGTCTATACATCATCATCATCAGGTGCCTTGCCGACTGGCGTGGGCGATCATGCCTCTCCATAATCTGCGATCTCCTGCAGCATGTATCAGTTCGTGTGTTGACACACCTCCATGCCATGCAACAAGACTGTCAAGCATATTCTCTCGTTGTCTTCCTCTATCTCTCCTTCCACATATCTTTCTAGTGGTCACAACATGTTCTATTTTCCCTCTTCTCATAACATGGCCGAAAAATGATGACTGTCTCCTTCTGATGTCTGTGATAAGTTGTCTTCGGGCTCCCGCCTCTTTCAAAACCTCTTGGTTGCTCTTTTTGGCCGTCCAAGGTATTTTAAGCATTCTTCTGTAAAACCACATCTCCTGAGGACTCCAGAAATTGTTTGGCCTGCCTACCGATTGTCCAGGATTCACAGCCATATGTTAAAACTGGATGTATGTAGCAAGCAAGAATTCTTTTTCTAACTCTCAATGACAAGGATATATTGCACAAGATGTTTTTCATTTTACAAAATGCAGTTTTTGCAGGGGGGATAACACCACCTGTTTCACCAGAATGACATACAGTTATATCATTGTGTAACATATGCATATCAGATTATAACTGAGTTTAAAGTCGTACAAAAATGTATTGTATAATTTGTATCAGCAGCATATTTGAGTTTGAATGTATACACAAATGAGCTTTATACATATGTGTTTCATATATATATATATAATGAAACATGCCGATTGTGCTTTGTTTGTCGCTCTCGACAGGTGGGTGCTGGCCGTTCTGCAGGGAGAGACTGAGCCATATAGGATAACACCTGGGGCACTGAATTTGATCGTCTGGACTTTTACTCGAGTTTATTAATCAGATCTGTTGTGAAGTAGATCAGTGCGTGTTAACTCATTCAGTACCACGGACTCACCATGAGCTTGCTGATTTCAGCTGTATCTAAGATCTACTTTTTTGCTCTACTCACTTCATATGCAGCTGTTATGTTAACCAGCTTTGTCCCATCTGTTACTTCAACTCTCTTTTTTTCCCTAGTGGTGGTATTATTTTAACTCTGCAAACCCTAACAGTGATTACTTTAAGTAAACTTTTTTTAATTGAACGAATTCAACAAACACATTATTGCATTAAAGAGGTGAGAATGCTTGATATAATGTATGATGATTGATATATTACGATGGGATAATTATAGAGAATAATATAGAGAAAAAACGAAATAAAAACTATGGAATTAGATTGTTTGATTTGGTCTGTTGTGTGAGAAAAATGTGTTTTTGTCAAATTAAGCAGATGATTGGTCTTCTTTAATAAATCAAGTGGTGAAGAAAAGATGTTGACACTGGATAGGACACATGTTGAGAAAACCTCAGAGCAATATAACTAGAATGTCTTTGCACTGGCACCCACAAGAGCAAAGAAATAAAAGTAGACCACGTACACAAATACATGCAAAAGGAGTGAAGTTAAAAACAAAAAATGGGAGGATATGGGTTGAGCTGCAAGGGATAGGTATACTTGGCTTGAGTGAAGATATGACATTCTAGAACTCTGGACGTTCCCATAAACCTTCTGTTCCCATCTTCAGCAACAAGCGCAGAGCTCCAGTTTCGATGGCACCAGTTACAATCTGACTTATCCCCGTCTCGGCCTTTCCCGGAGTCTTTTGTGTCAGCTAGATCCTCCAGTTACTCCTAGCTGCAACATTCTCTTCAGACTGTGATGTCCTGTTAATACCTACGCACTGTTTGTTCCCTTGCTTCCAAAGGGCCCTTATAACATCTAGTTTGTCGTGCATCAATGTACCATCAAGTGGTGCAAAACCAGTCAGTCTATTTACTGTTAATTTCCCAACACACTGGCATTCACTGGAACTTTTACCCACTTCTCTCCTCGCCCAAATTTATCAAGCCTGCACACATTTGTAATTATGACTTCAGCTTGCGGCATCCAAGACCTTCATCGTTTCAGCCTGGGATCTTTAGCTCTATCACCTAGGGTTTCAAACAGGAGGTGTTTCTTGTCAGCGACTGCTCTGAGGAACTGACTTTGCTTGCAGCATTTTGAGCCTATCTATGGCTGTCAGAAGTGCAAGTGAACATCGCATACAGACTACCGGGTTATTTCTTGTACACCCCATGATTACCCACATGGCTTCATTCTGTATGCGTTCAAGTTTCGTCAGCTGGTTCTTAGATGCGGTAAGAATTCCCGAGTCCATAATTTATCACCGAGAGGTTCACGAACTGAAACACAGTGAACATCACTGAGTTAGTTGAAGGCCTATGCTCCACTAATGGATAAAAGGAAGAAGCAGAAACACTCGATGCCTGGCGCTTCTTCTTTAGCATTCATAGCCTTTGATGTTTATGGCTGCCAAATATCGCCCATCTCCATTCAACTCTATGATTGGCCTTCCTTTCCTCGGGCTGACTCGCCCGGGTTGCGGCGCCTGTGGTGTGCATTGGACCAGGAGTTCCACCCACTTTCTTTGTTACACATATTTTATCAACGTCTTAACTGGGGTTACCAAATATTAAATTTGAAGTCAAAAGCCAGATCTGCCATGACGGGAACATTAACTAATGGCGCACATATTCCGCTGATGAAAACATCATCTATCCAGAGTGGACGGGCTCTAAGAGACGCTTGGTACAGTAGTTTAGCTGTACTGACCGGGAAACCCATAGCCCGTCCCAAAACGTGTGGCGGGAATGTTCGGTGTGGATATTCTTTAAAGGATACATAATTTTTGGCCTCTGCTTTCCTCTGTACAATGTTCTTTGTGTTCCACCGACCTAGAATGAAGTTTCCGAATCGTTGTCTGTACCTCGTTAACGCCTCTACTGCAGCTGCAGGCTTAATACCAGCATTGTCGTCTGATTTTACTACAAATTTGGCGCGGGAACAATAAACATTGACCCACTTTAGCACAGATACGGATTTGAGTGTGAAGTTTTTGTAGTCGTCTATAAAATCCTCCTGTATTATGTCACCAAATCGTTTCATTTCCATGTTTATTCCTACTTGAAATTTTCGGGACTTGTTGTGGTGGTTTGATCTTCCAACAAAGAATAATAAAGTCGCATTGTTATTGGGAGTGTAAGCATATGTCCCTTTCAGCCCCTGTCTTGTTCGGAGTCTGTTGTCGAAGTTTTCGGGTGAAGACACCACAGCGAACACCACATCAATTTTTCTGTTCAGACAAGCGTCCCTTGGATTGTGGATGTATTTGTAGTCATGCTTGTTGGTAGGTGGCTTGGACAAAAACTTAAAAACATCTTGTTGTTTCTCATATTCTTGGCGCAGCGTCCAGTTAAGTGATCTCAGCACATCCTTGTCTACATCAGTGGGAAATAAACTGTCGCGGGTTGATAACTGAGGTAGGGCCCGACGTGCACTGTTTTTGTGTATCATTTCCTTGATGCAAGATGCCAGTGAATTTGCGAATCTTGCATTGGAACCGGTGTGGTTCCGCCCCAAGGCAGAGCTGAAGATGGCCAGTTTGTCTTTTTGATCATAGATGTCGCTGCTTTCTGAAGGATGAAAGTGAAGCATCATTCCAATATTCGCCAAGACAGAGATGAAAAACATGGACACAATGGCCACCTGAATCGGTCTTCCATTGGTTGAAGGCGACTTCTTCTCCGAGGACCTGTCAGTAACAATAACAATAATAGTAGTAACAGAAATGATAACGCATCAGCAAATGTTCAAAGCCTGAGCAAAATACTAAACTCTAAACTCTAAAGTTTTAACACCAAGTTACGTTTTTCGGTGTTACTATTATTGAATTTTTTACATGTACTAGTGAAAGTTGGAGAACACTTAAGACTTGGCATTAAAATTAACGATGAAAAATAAAATTGGTGAACGTAAAATGGGATGGATTCAAGAGGGGTTAAGAAATAAGAGGGCAACAACAGCTATGAGACAAAGAAGATGACACCACAGTAGACACATCCTCAGAAGAAAGAGCAGAGAATCACCAGACAAGCAACACAGTTGGAAATAAGGGGATTAAGACGCCAACAAGAATTCATCAAACAAACATTAATGGGACAGGCCAAAGGTGTTGGAGAGGATTTCATCAATAATATTGAATTGAGGTCTCAGGATACAACGGAATGAAGTGATAGCCTGCGAACCTTGTGATGAAGGGATAGCCTGCGAACCTGATGTGATAAAAGGATAGCCTGCGAGCCCCACGTGATAAAGGGATAGCCTGCGAGCCCCACTTAATGAAGGGATAGCCTGCGAGCCCGATATGATGAAGGGATAGCCTGCAAGCCCGATGTGATAAAGGGATAGCCTGCGAGCCACATGTGATGAAGGGATAGCCTGCAAGCCCGATGTGATGAAGGGATAGACAGTGAGCCCTGTGATGAAGGGATAGCCAGCGAGCCCTGTGATGAAGGGATAGCCAGCGAGCCCTGTGATGAAGGGATAGCCAGCGAGCCCTGTGATGAAGGGATAGCCTGCGAACCCTGTGATGAAGGGATAGCCTGCGAACCCTGTGATGTAGGGATAGCCTGCGAGCCCTGTGATGAAGGGATAGCCTGCGAACCCTGTGATGAAGGGATAGCGTGTGAACCTTGTGATGAAGGGATAGCCTGCGAACCCTGTGATGAAGGGATAGCCTGTGAAGGATAGCCCGATGTGATAAAGGAATAGCATGCGAGCCCGATGTGATAAAGGGATAACCTGCGAGCCCCACGTGATGAAGGGATAGCCTGCGAGCCCCACGTGATGAAGGGATAGCCTGCGAGCTCCACTTGATAAAGGGATAGCCTGCGAGCCCCACGCGATGAAGGGATAGCCTGCGAGCCCCACTTGATGAAGGGATAGCCTGCGAGCCAGATGTGATGAAGGGATAGCCTGCGAGCCCTGTGATGAAGGGATAGCCTGCGAGCCGGATGTGATAAAGGGATAGCATGCGAGCCCGATGTGATAAAGGGATAGCCTGCGAGCCCCACGTGATGAAGGGATAGCCTGCGAGCCTCACGTGATGAAGGGATAGCCTGCGAGCCCCACGTGATGAAGGGATAGCCTGCGAGCTCCACGTGATGAAGGGATAGCCTGCGAGCCCCACGTGATAAAGGGATAGCCTGCGAGCCCCATGTGATGAAGGGATAGCCTGCGAGCTCCACTTGTTAAAGGGATAGCCTGCGAGCCAGATGTGATGAAGGGATAGCCTGCGAGCCCTGTGATGAAGGGATAGCCAGCGAGCCCTGTGATGAAGGGATAGCCAGCGAGCCCTGTGATGAAGGGATAGCCAGCGAGCCCTGTGATGAAGGGATAGCCTTCGAACCATGTGATGAAGGGATAGCCTTCGAACCATGTGATGAAGGGATAGCCTGCGAATCCTGTGATGAAGGGATAGAGTGTGAACCATATGATGAAGGTATAGCCTGCGAACCCTGTGATGAAGGGATAGCCTGTGAGCCCGATGTGATAAAGGGATAGCATGCGAGCCCGATGTGATAAAGGGAAAGCCTGCGAGCCCTTAGTGATGAAGGGATAGCCTGAGAGCCCCATGTGACATATAAAGGTACAACAGGGCAGGGAGTGAATATTATTAACAATAACAACAGTAGTAACAACAAGAAGTATTGTGAAAATAAGTCTTGTCACGTCGCTGGTACACAGACCTTTTTTTTTATAGATCAATCGACACTCGAAGGGTGATCTGGTCAGCATCACGCCGGCAACCTTTACCTCCTAGGTCATTACCTGGAACCCATTTTAACACAGTTTTTTTCTGGGAGTCAAGATCATGATGGGGGGGGGGGGGGGGGGGTTGACGTGGATTTGAATCCTCAAACTTGTGGCCGGCAGAAGAGTGACTAGCCGCTCTACCAACACGGCTTTCGTAGCAACAGTACTAACGGTAAATTGGAGAGTGGTAGAAACAGTCTCGATGGTAGAAACAGCATTAGTTAACCATGGCTGACTGTGGTTAGAATGTTAGTGTAAACATGACATTAAAAAAAAATAAGCACTAAATACGCACAGACACACACACACACACACACACAGACACACACACACACACACACAGACACACACACACACACACACAGACACACACACACACACACACACACACACACACACACACACAAGCAATTATGAGTTTAGGCAGAAAACATCAGAGCATCGGCATAATTATGAAAGATCAAAGTTTGAAACAAGTGGAGACAAATACTTGCGGACCATCTTCACATACATACGTAACACAGAGATGAATACAAGAATCCAGCTCCGTCTGTGGTGTCAATCAACAGATGATTTTGACTAATAAATCGAACAAATGGTGGGTGGGGGGGGGGGGGTGCTTTTTTTTTATGTCCAGAAACCATGAGTTGTAAACCCTTTGGCTCGGTACAATGGATATCGCAAACTTTCGGCCTTGATTCCATGATAGATACCGTAAACCTGGGAAATATGTGGCTCTCCTGCCTATCGCTGAATGTTGAACTAAGTTGAGCCACAAGAAGTGTTATCCGGTCGAGACTCAGCTGGTTTAACCAACTAAGCTAGCGCGTTGAGCCAACAATGGGTTGAAAAGTATTCTGATTTCCTCGGCGTATACCTACTAACAACATCGATTTGATTCTTTTACCTCCAGCTTAGTGCTTTTCTCAGGCTTCGTCCCCTTTGAACTGATATTTTTGCAGTTTGATAAAGTTGGCCGATTCATCCTAGTAGCAATTACACAATGTTACGAGGAGTACCTTTAAAACCTAATTCACAGCTGTCAGGTGCACAAGGGAGAAAACCAGAACACAATCTTTGTTCCACGGAATAAGCTGAATAATAGCACAGACCTGGTTCGATATTGATCGTATAGGATGACGACAGGGGCGCAGGCGCACAGAAAACATGGAAGGGGAAGGCTCAGACTCTCACAACTTGTCAGGAAGAGGAAAACCCTCACAACTTGTCGGGAAGAGGGAGAGAGGCTCTGCCCTGACAATTTGTCGGGAAAAAGGGAGGGGGGGGGGAGAACTCTGACAACTTGTTGGAGAGAGGGGGGGGCTCTGGCCCTGACAACTTGTTGGGGGAGAGGGGGAGCTCTGGCCCTGACAACTTGTCGGGGAGAGGGGGAGCTCTGGCCCTGACAATTTGTGGGGAGAGGGGGGGGGAGCTCTAGCCCTGAAACTTGTTGGGGAGAGGGGGAGCTCTGGGGCGGAGAGGGGGAGCTCTGGCCCTGACAACTTGTCGGGGAGAGGGGGAGCTCTGGCCCTGACAACTTGTTGGGGAGAGAGGAGGGGGGGGGGTGGAGCTCTGGCCCTGACAACTTGTTGGGGGAGAGGGGGAGCTCTGGCCCTGACAACTTGTCGGGGAGAGGGGGAGCTCTGGCCCTGACAACTTGTTGGGGAGAGGGGGGGTGGAGCTCTAGCCCTGACAACTTGTTGGGGAGAGGGGGAGCTCTGGCCCTGACAACTTGTCGGGGAGAGGGGGAGCTCTGGCCCTGACAACTTGTCGGGGAGAGGGGGAGCTCTGGCCCTGACAACTTGTTGGGGAGAGAGGAGGGGGGGGGGGGGGGGGGGGGGGTGGAGCTCTGGCCCTGACAACTTGTTGGGGAGAGGGGGAGCTCTGGCCCTGGGTTGGGGAGAGGGGGAGCTCTGGCCCTGACAACTTGTCGGGGAGAGGGGGAGGAGCTCTGGCCATGACAACTTGTCGGGGGAGGGGGAGCTCTGGCCCTGACAACTTTTGTTGGGAGGGGGGTGGAGCTCTGGCCCTGACAACTTGTTGGGGAGAGAGGGGGGGGGGAGCTCTGGCCCTGACAACTTGTCGGGGAGAGGGGGGAGCTCTGGCTCTGACAATTTGTCGGAGAGAGGGGAAGCTCTGGCCATGACAACTTGTTGGGGAGAGGGGGTGGAGCTCTGGCCCTGACAACTTGTTGGGGAGGGGGGGAGCTCTGGCCATGACAACTTGTTGGGGAGAGGGGGCGCGGTGTGTCCTGTTTTTTGGTTGGTAGGCAATTTACTTTCAGTAGTTTGTGGGTCCTTGTCTGCGTGGTCCCGAGGCATGGCGTCCGCCTCGAGCTCTGGAGTCTAGGGTTGGGGCCCTGGTGAGGGCTTGGATTGTTCCCTGGTCTCTGGGTTGTGAGATCGAACGCCCGTGTGAACGTAAGAAAAAAAAATCCCTTGGCCGTTGGAAATAGAAAAGTGTAGCCTAACGGCGCTGCCAGGGCAAAATTTGGAATTAAGAATGTACCCAAAGTATTTCAGGATCCTTGCCGGTGAAACGGAGTTCGTGCACTGTGCTCAGAAGCTTCGGACTCGGGCTTGAGTTTAAAAGTAGAACGGAGCACTTATGTGTTACACCCGTGTGCCATGATGTTGATTCGTTGAATAAATCAAGCCAAACCAAATCAAATTTCTGCGTGATTAATTATTGCTGCTATGTTATTGTGTGCTGAATGGCAATACATATAATATACTGAAACTTATATGATATGTATAAACACAAACTTTAAAAGATAACTTCTGTGCACAAGGTGGATTGGCGGAGACTGAGGGGAGAGACACGAGACCTCAAGGTGCCCACAGCCCCTATATTCCAGCGCCACTGGACCTTAATCAAGAATACCATCCTTATTGGCAAGGCACACGATGATGATATATGTACTAAATAAAAATCAGTAACATTGTTTTATAGAAACTCAATAATCCAGACAGGATCCTAAACTGTTCGTGTGAGGGGACGGACCAAGACAACATATGCTTATCGGCAAAGCACGCGATGATGTTGAATATATGAATTAGAGATTTTAAAATGTTTTTATGCCAGTTTACAACTGTATACAGTACCGGCACCCCAGTTTGGAACTGTACACAGAAGCGGCACCATTTTGTATGCGAAATAGTTTGTTTGCGTGTTTGGCGATAATGTAATAGTTTATTGTGAGTGTCGGCATTTGTATTTTAGAGGTGATGTGGTTATATTGTCACTTTTTTCTAGGGGGAAAAAATCCTTGATTAGAATTGCTTGCTAAAGTCTGAACTTGAACTTTACCGAGAGCAGAATAACTTACTTGGAAACTGTCATGACTCCAGAGAATAAAATACTGTTAGCACAAATGTCCGTCTGTATGTGTGCAGGCACATATCGCTACAAGTTGACACATGCCGTGCAGTTAATAAGGCCCGTACACACTATTGGAATGTTCCTAAACTCAAGACCAGAGATCTTGTGCAAATCTATGTTGCTTTTGTACTGAAATGTTCCGCAAGACCAGTTTTGAGAAACACTTGCGGTTCACATACAGGACGTTGTAAGTATACAAACAGAATATTGTAAAGAAGAAAGCGGGTTCACAGTCGTAAATGGAAAAGGTGTGATTGATAAAATAGACAGCTTCATTGATATTCGTGAAATGTCAGAGCAGAAGTTAAAACATACACACTGCAACACATCATCATGCTCGTTGACACTTACACGTCATATCTTCTTTAGTTTTCTGCCTTCACCTTTAAAGGGGAGGGGGGGGGGGGAGTTTGGCACAATGTGATGCGGTTTGCAGCTAGGCTGTGATATCTGCACGTTTTAGCCCAATACATTTGATGTCAGAAACCCTTTATTTGTCGCCTATTACAACATGCTTGGTGCCGGGCAACCAGTCTTATTCCACCGCCGACGGGGACATGGAATCGTCAAGAGAATATGGGATACGGATCCAATTTTTTTTTCTTCCATCTGTGTGTCGTGACTGCATTGTGGCCAGGGCTTTTTCTTTTTAGCAGTACGCAGTACTAGCACCTTTCTGAGGTATTTAAATCGCTACTGTAATAGAGACTTTGTGGCGAGCAGCTGTAGGTTTGTTGTAGAAGCGACGTCCTGCGCACAGTGGCTTGCATCACTTGATAACATTCAGTTCAAGAGCATGTGGCTTGTATGTCCAGAACATTGAGATGTAAAGGGTTAACGAACTGCTCTGGGTGGTGAGCTACTTTATGATCAAGCAGACGCGGGGAAAACTGTCTGGGACAGTGTTGCCACTTTTATTTGACAAAAAATATCCAAAACGGTGTCCAAAAAAAATATAAAAAGATCTAAATCTGCGTGGAAAAGATCTAGAAAAAAAACATCCAAATTGAAAAAGTCAAAAATTACATAGCTTTTGTTATGACTTACCCTACATAATCATGTCCTCACCTTCACTGATGTCTGCCTCACAAGATCCACAGGATAAACTTAGATTGGATAATGAAGTTGAAGCTTCAGATCCAAAATGACCCTGGTATGCTTTAGCTGTTCAAATTACTTTTTAAGTGGAACAGTAGGCTTATTTCTCTAGTCTCATCAGGCCGAATTTTAATAGCACGATAGCATTTAAGAGGTCAAATTTCATCCCGTTTTTAGACGTTAGATGCAGGACGACGGATGATATAATTACTAGCACTTAAACTATTTCTACGTCAGACATTTCTAGTCAGGGTAGTAGTATCATGGCAGACATGGCACTTTAAAAGAGCTTACTTACACAATGGACTGTTTGATGAGGCATCTTTAAATTGTCTCACTTCACCCCAAAACGCTTTAGTTTCTGTTTTGTTTCTCCATTCAGCTAACTTTATTTTGGTTAACTGATATTCTGCTTCCACGACACTATTATCAGTAGCCCCTAAAAATTTCATAACTTTACAATATTTAGGTATGTCCTTTATTGGCTGAAGTATGTTGCTCACAGAAAAAAGTGAAATATTTTTCAAAACATCTAGATTTTCAGGAAGTCTCTGCTTCAATTGTTTCAATAATGAGATAGAGAAATCTTGACAGCGTTTTCTTAAGTTGTTTTCTTCATTCTCTGTTAACAGTCCTTTCGTTTTTAAATCATCAATTTTTGATTTGATTTAATATCCAAGGTGTGGCTTAGAAGCCAAATAGCTCTCTATTGTGCAAGTGAGCAAATCAGCTTTAGAAGTTGGCAACACCAGTCTTTTAACGAGTGAAATAGCAAGGTGAGATCATCAAGTAATTTAACTTTATCAACAAGTTTAGATTCGAACAGTTTATTAACTTTTTGCACTTCCAATAGAATAGGTTATAAAAAGAGAATGAATGACAATTTGTTTTCATCACTGTACATTCCATATAGTATTTCAGCTATGTAGCACTTTTCACTTTGTCTTGTTATTTCAAAGTGTGTCTTCAACTTCAGCCAGTGCAGAATTTGTGTAATAGCCTAAAGCAGGGCTATTCAACTGGTGGACCGCGGGCCAAATCCGGCCCGCAGAGATCTAGCAAGTGGCCGCACAACATCATGAACTTGTACTGTATTTATGATGTAGCAAGAGTAGGAATAAAAAAAAAATTAAGTTAAATCCATCTGAGTTATAAATGGGATATACAGTGTATTAGTGTCCTCTCTTCGCTGGGACTTCAGTCTCTGGCGCATGATGATTTACAGTTTTTAAAATTTTGGAGCCTCAGAAAACTTATTTGAATAGCTCTCACCTAAATTATTCCCTGCTTGTATTTTACATTTTAAATTATCGTTAGACAGATGTAGCCTAATGTCAGCCCACGGTCAGCCAACTTGCCCGCAATGCCCGCCAGTTTGGCAACTCTTGTTAACTCCAAGTAGAGATGATGTGGATAACCTTTCGTGTAGAGAATGGGACATTTCCACGAATGATGCTTACAATATGGTGCCAGAAACTGCATCCATCATTAGCATAACTGTCGACGAATACAAAGACTTCAAGGAGCTGTTCTTTGCCAACGACTACCCCTTTATAGTAAAGGTAAAAGCTACTTGACCACAATGAGCATTTATAAAACATCTGCCTCAAACATCACATGAACCATGAGTTTAGACAGAAAACATCAAACCATCAGCAAGATAATAAGAGACCAAAGTTTGAAACAAGTGCAGAGAAATAGCTGGAGAACATCTTTATGTGTAAGGGTAATCCAATAACTCAAAGATGGTAGAGCCTCTTTATGGATGATAATTAAAGCACTAGCTGTCTCTATCCTCTACTTTCTGCTAGAGGTCGGGACATGAGCTCTGTAAGAAAGTCCCTGTAGAGGTGGTACTCTGCTACCTGGTTGAAAGAAAGGGCTTTACACCAACCTCAATCCTACAGATACAAGACATTTTTGTTTTCAACAGCTCACGTGATCTGGACATCAGGAGTTGAGTTAAAACTAAGCAAAGCAACTTCAAATTTATGTGTGCCTTAAGATTCATAACAAATTCAGAATTAATGGGCAGCCGGGGAGGGCAGCAACTAGATGTTCAAATCCGCATCGATGCTGATTTTTTTTTTTTAAACCTCAAAACTGATGCAGGCTCCCAGACCAACCAAGATGGGTCCAAGTAATGACCTGTGAAGTCAAATCGGCTGCAGTCATACCGACCACATTACCCCTTTGAGTGCCGACTGAACTAAAAATATAGGTTTAACACTGTTTATCTTGGGGTTTAACACTGTTTATTTTGGGGTTTAACACTGTTTATCTTGGGGTTTAACACTGTTTATCTTGGGGTTTAACACTGTTTATCTTGGGGTTAGCCTCTTGCCTAAACCTAGTGCTGATTGGTCTGTTAAAATATGGGAGCTCTTCCCATATGCCCAATAAAGATGTGAAAAGGGATCTTTACTTTACTCTTGCCTAGTAGCCTGCTGTATTGTTGTGCACATTAAAAAATCCCTTGGCAGTTGGAAAAAAAAAAAGAGCAGCCTAATGGCGCTGACGTGGCTAAATTGGAAGTTAAAAATCTACCATGAGTATTTCAGGATCCTCGCCGATGCTACAGAGTTCATGCACTGTGTTGAGATTCTTTGGACTCAGACTTGAGTCAGAAGTAGAACGGAGCACTTATGGGTTACTATCCTTGTGCCATGATGTTGATCTGTCATCAAAACCTAAACCTAAATTTGATCCTTTCATCTTCTATGAAATCATACACCGGTACTGTGCCTACTATTGTTATTAGTTCTTCATTGATGGCTCTTGTTGTTTTTCTCGCCACAGTTTCTACGCATCTCATCTCACATGTTGTAAGACTACATGCATGAAGTGATAAAAGTGTGATAAGATCCTTCACCTACTTACTTAAAAGTGAGTGTCAAACTCAGCATACTCAACAACAGTTGGTCAACAACAGTTTAATCAAGCCAAGCTTAAACAGACAACATCTCTGCCAAGAGAATTTGCAGTTACACTGAGCAAAACTGAGGTTAATCACAAGTTCACTGAACATATTTTAATTACTGCAGACTCGCTCAATAAACTTTAACCACTACTGTAAACTTTGAGTACATTATCACTCAAGATTCCATAACCATCATAATCTCAAATTACACCATCTTTCTTACAGTAAAATTACTCAAGCCTTACTGTAATCACTGCACAATCACGCATAAACACTTCAACCAGTTTACATTCACTCAACAACCACGCAAATCAACTTAATGAAGGTCATGTAATCAGTGACAAAAAGCACATTTTAAAGCATTGAATGACAGCACTCAGATAATTTACTATATATATTATAACATCTTTACAATGATAGATAATCAACAAGGTGTAAACTATGTGGTAACACATGTGATTCATGAAAGACAAGTTGATAAACAGTACACTTTGGAAACAAACAAAAATGACTGTATCATGATGAAGGCTTTGTGACTACAATTATACGCAAACATGAACAAATCTGGCCCATTAATTCACAGCAGAATAAACTAAATATCAGCTTTGTTTTTATGAGTTTTCATTTCTCTTTTTCAGGATAAAGTATGTGAAGAAAGTAACAGCAT
Organism: Candidula unifasciata; assembly: GCA_905116865.2. Classification (NCBI taxonomy): domain Eukaryota; kingdom Metazoa; phylum Mollusca; class Gastropoda; order Stylommatophora; family Geomitridae; genus Candidula; species Candidula unifasciata. The sequence goes on from CAJHNH020003371.1 coordinate 55,857, forward strand.
GTTCTAGAACTATCGCACAATGCATAGTATGAACAGGATACTATGAAATAATCTAGATACTGCCAACCTTGTGAGCTATAGACAAACAATACTTGAGTGTACCTGTATCGACATGTCCAATTTTTTCAGTCTTGGGTTTAGTGGGCATATAGGGCTAGACTTTTATTTTACAGATCAATGGGCACTCACTGGTGATGTGGTCAACATCATTTCTACCTCCTTTACTTCCCAGGATTTTTACCTGGTATCTATTTAAGGCTTGGTCAACCTGGGAGCCAAAGTCATTTCTGTGTGTTAAAATTTGACCAACAAATATAGAAAATAAAATGGTTTGCCAAATTATGAGGAACCAACTTCTGATGCTATTTCATTCAAGGCATGTACCAAAACAGAAGAGGGATCACAGAGCCAAAAACAGCACTTACCTCAGTCTGCCTAACTCCTAAGTTAATCTGTGGTTCCAATATGTTAGGCTGTGGAATCCCTCGGGATTCATGAAATAAATTTAAGGGGTCTGTGATATTATTTTCATAACATTTATACAAAAAACTCAAAACCTCAACCTCTTGTGTTTTATTTTTAACCCTTTACAGTTATAAAATAGATTTACCCTTTCTAACAAAAACGTTTTTAAATATGACTTTTAAAAAGAAAGGGTGCATGCCTTCACAAATTCAAAAATAAAATAGAGTCTTTGAATCTTATCTGACTTAAAACATTTAAAGAAGATAATGCTAAATTATGCCAGTGTTAAATAAAAAAAAACAAAAAACATACTTAATGTAAAAAGAACATAAGCAACACAAGAAATGGACAGGAAGTGTGCACATTCTAAGACTGAGTTGATTTACGTGTCACAAAATAGGCCAAATTTGTTTCCTATGCTTTAAAAAATGAAGTACCAAGTTGGAAAATCCTGCATACACAATGGCAGATCCAAATTCATGTAGATCCAGATATCAAAGCCGATCTCATGTATAAAATTCAAACAGGCACATCAATTAACATATTATTAACACACAATGACAGTAGACACCATCTGTTTTCACTTACATGTTTCTTAAGCACAAAACTGTACACTATAAAAGATACCTGCGACATATTGCATCAACAACATGAAAGGCTAATCAACATTTGCAGTATAAAATAACAAATATTCAAGGCCACAATGTGTTCTTCTTGACTCCTTAATGGGAGAGCCACAGAAGAATTTTACTCAACATTTCAAAAAGGTTAAATATGAGGCTAATTTAATGTCTAGCAAACTGGTCTCATGTCAGTGTACAAATATTACTTGATATAAAAAATTTAAACTTAAAAAATAAAAAATAAATTGTATGCTAGTGCGTATCCAGCATATGGTGCTAGATTTCAATTTTAGACCAATCAGCTCTCAGTGGGTGATGTCATAAACATAAGGTTGGCCACAGTAACTTCCCAGGACACTTCCTGGTACCCAGTTTAGGGTGGTCGACCTCAAAACCAAGGTTAATTTTTTCCAAATCTACCTGGTACGGATTCAAACACAAGAACTTCAGGCCCGCCAGTGAGCACCTAGCCAGCCACCACATCACTACAGCTTCCTACTGTTTGATACAGAACTTGATCAATCACCAAACAAGGTAATGTAACTATGGAAACCATTGTTTTGATGCTTTGAATTATTCAAAGTTTGTACAGAAAATGACAGCCATTGCAACACAGCAGCCAGCCCACTTTCCTGCTGACCTGGAGGTCATGTATTTGAAGCCTCCCAGGTACAAATGAAGCAAGTAGACATGTGATGCAATGCTTAGGAGATAAAATAAAGTAATAACCACACATCGCTATTTGGGACTGAAATACTGCTGATAGTATGCTTGCCCACAAATGCATTATTGGTAATGAATTTCTTGATATGCTCTAATAAGCAACCTTTCCCACAATTTTCAACATACCAAAGGATAGTTAAATAACTAAAGCAGACTCTATAAATTATTGCTGTTTGCAAAAAACTGATCTTCATGAAGACCTGTACTTGTATAAATTCGTGAACATTTCAATTTTCACAAATTAGTCAAACATCGTTAGTGAGCTCGGTGCAGAGTGGCAAGCATTGCTTCAGAAATCCCAGGTCATTGGTGCTCTTCAGATATCTTCTCCCGGGTGAACAATTGTGCTGACAAAATAAACAACCAGACAGATTAGCTGGTTCTGCGCCATTTGGTGGTGAACTGCTACATGACAAGCTAGATGTTTTCAAGGTCCTTTGGGAGCCAGTCAATAATGTGCAAACACAGTCTGAAGAGAATGGTGCGGCGGTGAGTGAGCAGGAGATCTGGTCGACACCTAACACTTAGGGGAAAGGAAAAATGGACATACAATCACTCTGCTCAGGTACCGTTGGAACTGGAACTCAGAGCTGGCTGCTGAATATGGGGACAGAGCACTTATGAAAACATCAGAGTGCTATGATATCAGTTCTAAACTCAACATCATGTGAGGGGCGGGGGGGGGGGGGGGACAAAAAACGCCATGTTCAAACAAAGGACACATTTGTGATGTTTGAAGTCAAGTACTGTAGGCTGATTTATTGCTCACACTGGGGATATTCACAGCTAAATGCCCTGTGCTCTGAAAGTCAAGGGTTTGTTTCACAGAGTCCGTCTTTCAGTTCACAAATGCATTTTTAAATACAAACTCATAGAAAAAACATAGCTGGAGCTACAGAGTTTGTGATTTGTGCAACACTGTCAACAGAACAGTTTGCCGTTCTGAAGAGATGATCAAGTCATTCGGGATGTAACCCACTGCAATAAGGTCGATCTCTCAAACTTTTTAAACTGTTGAAATTGTGGACTCTTAACAACTTGCCAGTTTGGATCTTTATTACCAAGCCAACTTTCAAGTCTAGTTTACTGAGCATGTTTGTTGTTCCTGTATAGGCTATCAGCCTGCTTTACCTGGCATGTTTTTTAGATAGCTTCCTGTTTAAAATGTGTCACTTCGGCATCCTGAAAATGCTGGCCACCATCTTGCTTAAAACGTTCTGATGAGACCTTCACTTTAAAATGAGGACTGCTGCCTCTTAAATGGACCTGGTCAGCTGAAGTGACCGGCCTGTTGTGGCCGGAAGGAATGAGCTGAATTTGGTCAACAGTCGCCACTGGCAAGCTGCCAAGAACATCTGATGACCCTGGCATTAAATGCGTCATCTGAGGGTGAGTTGTTACTTGCTCGGATAAACTCAACATGATTCGGCTTGCCTCCAGGCTTTGGCTGTTGGGAAGAGGGCTGTAACTGTTGCTGGCAGGGTTTGTCATCAGACTTAAGGCTTCAGTTGGTCCCAGCCCTGCAATCATAGGGTCCATGGGTGGGGAGGCGACCATACCACCAACTGGGCTGTTCAGAACTGGATTGTTTAAAACAGGATCTGTAGCGTCTGCTGCACTGGAACCTGAAAATCATAGAAAGGGAATATTTGTTATTATTCGTTTTTTTAGAAAGTATCTGATGTCTCTTTCACTTTAGAATCCATACTTTAAACTTGTCAACCTTATAGTTGCTGTATTTGTGTGCAATAAGACACAAACAGTTTGAAAACTAATCTTTGGACCCATCAAAGAAGCAAATAGTGGAGAATGGGCAGCAAAAAGTAATAGTAAAATTTATATAAATCACCCATAACTAGTGGCTACTCTCTTCCGGAACTTCACTGTGTAGATGACACAGTTCTCCTTTCGAATGGTGTAAAGGGAATAGAAAATGTAATCATGTCTGCCCAAAAGCACAGTGAAGATCAACACCTAATCTTGGATTTAAAGATAACAAAAATAATGTCCAGAGACAAAACTGGCTGTCCCCAAAAATAACAATAAATGATGAAGAAATTAAAAATGTCACAAACTTTGAATATCTAGGCTCTATAATAAATAGCAATTGAGATTGTTCGACAGAAATCAAAAGGAGGATGGCCATAGCAATGCAAAGATTAAATAGCCTTAAAAGTCTATGGTTAAGCATCAGCAAGGAAATCATAGTTAAAATTCTCCCACATACACTGTTACAATAACCTTGGTCTCCCACATACACTTTACAATAACCATGGTCTCCCACATACACTTTACAATAACCATGGTCTCCCACATACACTTTACAATAACCTTGGTCTCCCACATACACTTTACAATAACCATGGTCTCCCAAAGACAATGTTACAATAACCTAGGTCTCCCAAAGACAATGTTACAATAACCTAGGTCTCCCACATACAGTGTTACAATAACCATGGTCTCCCAAAGAAAAGAAGCTATAATAACTCTAGAGAATTAATGTTTAGGCAGACAGACACAGACTAGCAGCAGAAGTGAGAATGGCATGTAGTGAAGACATAAGCAGAAAAATGTTTCAATGTTTTACAGGGACATTCTTATAATTCCATCAGTTACTTAACATAGATTAGCATATATGTGCATTGGTAAACAAACAAAAAAAGTGAGGGGTAAAAAAGGAAAAAGGAAACAGACAAGCTAACAGACAGACAAATTAACAGATTAAAAAAAAAACCAGAAAGAAAAGTGTAAAAAGAGACAGACAAATAAGAAATAGACAGACAATAAAACATGTGTCTCACCGCCCAACAACATCTCCTGTAGAAGATTGTCCACCCTGGCCATTCCAAACAGTTTAGCAAACTGGATCTGCTCAATCATTTTCCAGCAGATGCTCTGAAGGGAAGGCAGCAGTAAGAGAATCTCCCCGAATCGACCACGACTGTCGTACTGGCGGTCGTTGATGTAGTCCTCCAAGTTTACCTGAACTTGGTAGCGAAACTGTTTGACCTTGGAGACATTGCTTAGTCCTTGGGCAACTGTGGAAGTTAGTGCGGAAAGTTAGAACCATAGACCTTAGTAATGATCATGTGAACAACAGATTACAAGTTAGTTGCTGGTCTTTTATAGGAAACTGCAAAACTAACCCAAGCATTGTAGTTTTGTTGTTGTTGTTGCTTGCTGCTTGTGATTTTACTAGGAAATTAACATTCAGTAGTTTGCCACTGCCTACTGAATGACCAGCTCTTGATACCACTGTCGAAACCAACCAACAGGTGGTGTGCTGACAAACAGCCCCCAGCAGGCATCAAACCGGGTACCCAGGAATTACAAAGCATGTTCACAATGTCTTAGCCACAGAAGCTAAACAATCAATTTGCCTGTCTGGTTGTTGTGTTAATATTTGCCTGTCTGGTTGTTGTGTAATATTTGCCTGTATATATATATATATATATATATATTGATTAAAACAATCACATTCAGAGATTCTCAAGAGCTTGGGGAAGAAAGAAATAGTAGCTGAAATAAATAAAAAGGAGACAAACTCTTTCAGCCACATTATCAAGCAAGCCTGTATTGTCTTCCTTAATGACTGTAAGATGGCCCATGACTCACATCTTTAGGTTGCTAGAAGAAATAGCAAGTCCATGCTAGAAAGACAAAAGTTGTTTGCTGCTCTGTGAGGGAAGTAAATTAAACCTCATTATGCACTCTACAACAAGGACATCCATATGCCCGTCTTTGCATCCAATTTTTATAATGCCTGCTTTCTCTCATCATTATCGTGTGCCATGTTGATAAGCACAAACAACCAGTGTTCATTATCTCATTTGATCATCAGAACTGTGGATAAGCTTCTGATCCCATTTATGTTGTGCGGCAATGCTTTTTCTTCTTCTCCTTCTATTGCCCTTTATCCCCTTATGGAGCATAGGCCCTCAACCAACTCGTGTTAAGTTGCCGTATCATTTACTATCATGTGCAACTTACCTGGTGTCCACCCCATCTGTTCATGTGTTCTTTTCTTCACCTTATTATTGGCTCGACTTTGTTTAGTTGTTGCCCACAGCTCAACATGAGTGATTCCACATACTGTTTCGTTCTCCTTATTCTATGCATGCAGCAGTTAATGAATGTTTGTGATAGCAATGCTTGCATGTGAACATTTCCCTCAAAGGGAAATTGAACTCATTCCATCTGGTTGACAGGTCAGCTTGCTAGCCAGTGCCATAACTCTTGCTGGCAGACTTACCAGGTTTAAAAAAAAAAATCACCAAACTTACCAGGTATGAAAAACACTAAGCTTACCAGGTTGAAAGACCCATTAAACTTGCCAGGTTAAAAAAAAAAAAAACAACCTAACTTGCCGGGTTTAAAAATTAAAAAAACTCACACCAAACTTACCAGTTATAAAAACCCCACTAAACTTGACAGGTTTTTAAAAAACATTTACCAAACTTACCAGGTATAAAAAACACTAAACTTGCCGGGTTAAAAAAAACCACAAAACTTATCAGGTTTTTAAAAAAAAAAAAACTCACCGCCTTTTAAAAACCCAACATTTACCAGGTTTAAAAAAACATGCGTTTAAAAAAACCTACATTTATCAGGTTAAAAAAAACAACCTAACTAACCAACAGTAATATTTCCAACACATAAGCAGCCCAATGTATGTGAACTTACCAGGGTCGAAAAAAACCAGTGTTTTCAAACAGGCATACTCTGAGTCATCTACTTGGATCTCTCTCATTGGAGCAACAATTTCATCTAGTATCCGACTGGCAACATGTCCAACATCCACGTCAGCATTCTGCCTAGTGATGATAGAGTCATTGCTCAATAACAACACTTCAGAAAATGGTAAGGATCGTTTGGCCACTCCCAGAATCAGGTGTTCTCCTGCATGTGCTCGCAGCAGTGCAACCTGGCAATGGCAAGCATGAATAATATTTTGACAACAACCAAAATATGTGAAGCTGATTAAAGTGGCAGGCCTGACTATAATACTGGCAACCACAATGATGTAGATTAATGATTGATAACTACATACAGAGATGTTGTTCTTCCATCACAAGTGATAATGACTACTCTTTCTTTGATATCTCTCATGAAACTATAGCTGATTATCTGTGATCCTGGAGGTCACTTGTAAGTCCAGTAGGGGTCCAGAAGGAGCTAGGACTAAGAGTGCAGGGAACAGTAGATGAAGGGGCCCGTTATACTGGTCTTTCTAGCCTATATGTGCTGTTCAGCTGCCCTTTTCCTAGATGCCTCGCAAGTCGCTACTTCTGTTCAGAGAGGCATTCACCATCTAGTCTAGTCTTGTGCAGCAGCCTCACATGTGTCATGGTTTATTTATACTGAAGGCTCTAAGTGATAATTTTATCATGTTCTTGAAGTGTCTTTTTTTTTTTATTTCTAGGCACCATTAGAACGCCGACCTTCTACTATCTCACTATAAAAGATTATATTTGGGAGCCGATGGTAACATGCAGACAAGAGATGACTACAATAATGACTGAAAGGCAATGACTGACTGTGACAGCATTTGGAAAGCCAACAGAAAAGAAAATATAAATGCTGTAATATACATATGAAATGTCAATGACTACAGTGATAGCTCAACTAATTTATATGTTAAAATAATACAAATAATTTAACTTTTATTTTATCTTGCTCCCTTTCCTTCTCTTGCTCTCTCTCTCCCACCAACTCTAACTGCCTGTTCATCGTCCACATTTATGCACTATATTAGTAGCAATTAATCTAAAAAATATGCGACTATTCTTTCTCTCTTTCTTCCTCACTCTCTCCCTCTGAGTCTCTCTCTCTCTCTCTCTCTCTCTCTCTCTCTCTCTCTCTCTCTCTCTCTCTCTCTCTCTCTCTCTCTCTCTCTCTCTCCTTCTCTCTCCTGCAAACATACAGAATTTCACTTTGTAATGCAAGAGTAACTTAAATGTCATAACCAGACATGAATTTGTACACTAGGATATATTTGTTTAGTTAATTTTTTTCTATTGCAGATTTTACAAATAGTAAAAATGTATATAAAATGTACAAATAGTGAAAATCTGGTATTAGACTGAACAAGCAGTTACCTGGTCATCCAGAGGAAGCTCACAAAAACATGGAATCAATTTGGCCCAGTCAACAAGAACCAGCAGCTGCTGCTTCATTGACTCTGCCACATCTTCTAGTGTTGCCGAGCGTCTGTTTCGCACATCCACAGCTGTCAGCAGCTGGGTATTGGCCTGTGAATCAATCTGCATTTGTTCCATGCAGTTTAAGAATTGGCATTTTTAAAGCAGAGCACAGATTGCAGGTAGCAGAGCAAAGCAACAAGCTTGCTTCAAACAAAAACCAAATAAAAACACATCTTGACGTACTGGAGGAAACTATGATAACCATTAACATATATTATTTATTATGATAATTAAGTATACAAATATCTTATAAGAAGAGGTCACATGATGGACATGTTTGAGCAGCAATGTCAACAAAGATAGGGGAACGGTATACTGGTAAAATAATAATACAAACGAGAGACTGACTGTTTGCCCCCTTCTGACTGACTACTACCTAAACATCTGAAAGCAAAGCTGGCTAATCATGGGAGAGAGCACATGGCATTCTGCACTCTGGCAGGGACTAAAGGGGTGATAAACATTATGGTATTACTGTTGCTCCTAACAAGTTGGGGGTGATAAACATTATGGTATTACTCTTGCTCCTAACAAGTTGGGGGTGATAAACATTATCGTATTACTCTTGCTCCTAACAAGTTAACACACTGTGCATCAACAAATGTCCCCCATGTTCACAGGTTTTTTTCCCCAACAGAAATGACAGGAAATATGGTTCCTAATTGCTTTGTTCTCATGCATGTGTTACAACTGCTTACTATATCTTCTTCTTCCTCCTCTTCTTCTTTTTCTGCAGTTATCCTCACAAGGGTTGCTGCCATATTGTGTTGTGGTTTACAGCTAGGAAGCCCAGGCCATCAATGTTGTTTTTCTCTTTAACCCGAGGCATACATTTAATGAGTGATAAGAACACAATTAGTTACAAACTAGCACTACAACCAGACAGGCAAATATTACCATGACACCCAGACAGGCAAATATTACCATCACAGTCAGACTGGCAAATATTACCATGACACCCAGACAGGCAAATATTACCATCACAGTCAGACTGGCAAATATTACCATGACACCCAGACAGGCAAATATTACCATCACAGTCAGACTGGCAAATATTACCATGACAACCAGACAGGCAAATATTACCATCACAGTCAGACTGGCAAATATTACCATGACAACCAGACAGGCAAATATTACCATCACAGTCAGACTGGCAAATATTACCATGACAACCAGACAGGCAAATATTACCATCACAGTCAGACTGGCAAATATTACCATGACAACCAGACAGGCAAATATTACCATCACAGTCAGACTGGCAAATATTACCATCACAGTCAGACTGGCAAATATTACCACAACAAGCAGATAGATAAAAGCCAGCACAACAATAAAAAAGGAAAAAACTAGCACTACAACAATACAGTAAATATTACCATGACAACTAGACAGACAAAAAAGTAGCACTACAATAATAGTCAAATATTAACATGGCAACCAGACAGGCAAATATCACCATCACAGTCAGACAGGAAAATATTAACATGACAACCAGACAGGCAAATATTAACATGACAACCAGACAGGCAAATATTAACATGACAACCAGACAGGCAAATATTAATATGACAACCTGACAGGCAAATATCACCATCACAGTCAGACAGGCAAATATCACCATCACAGTCAGACAGGCAAATATTAACATGACAACCAGACAGGCAAATATTATCATCACAGTCAGACAGGCAAATAGTACCATGACAACCAGATTCAAATATTAACATGACAACCAGATTTAAATATTAACATGACAACCAGATTCAAATATTAACATGACAACCAGATGCAAATATTACCATGACAACCAGATGCAACTATTACCATGACAACCAGATGCAAATATTACCATGACAACCACACAGGCAAATCATTCCAAGACAATCAGACAAGTGAAGGTTAGCACCAAAATCACACAGACAACTATCACCATGACAACAAGACCGACAAAACTAACACCACAATCATACAGAGATGACCACGCTGCTCAGGCAGATCAATACCAGCACCACAATTAAAGATCCAAACATCAGCAACACAGCCAGACAACAGACGACAATGTCAGACAGGACAGACCTGATGTCTAGAGACAGTGTCTGCGTGAAGTAAGGTACTGACGGACAGAGATGTGGCTTGTGAGACATCTTCATAGCTTGTTCGTCTCACACTGATTCTGTCTCTTTCATTCTGAACAGCTGTCAAGAGAGGAAACAAAACAAACAGTTATAGAAACATATGTGAGATTAGTTCTCTACAGAGGTAAGACTAGTTCCATTACACCAATACACAGGTGAGATTAGTTCCATTACACCAATACACAGGTGAGATTAGTTCCATTACACCAATACACAGGTGTTACTAGTTCAATTACACCAATACACAGGTGTTAATAGTGCCATTACACCAATACACAGGTGTTACTAGTGCCATTACACCAATACACAGGTGAGATTAGTTCCATTACACCAATACACAGGTGTTACTAGTGCCATTACACCAATACACAGGTGTTACTAGTTCCATTACACCAATACACAGGTGTTACTAGTGCCATTACACCAATACACAGGTGAGATTAGTTCCATTACACCAATACACAGGTGAGATTAGTTCCATTACACCAATACACAGGTGTTACTAGTGCCATTACACCAATACACAGGTGTTACTAGTGCCATTACACCAATACACAGGTGTTACTAGTGCCATTACACCAATACACATGTGTTACTAGTGCCATTACACCAATACACAGGTGTTACTAGTGCCATTACACCAATACACAGGTGTTACTAGTGCCATTACACCAATACACAGGTGTTACTAGTTCCATTACACCAATACACAGGTGAGATTAGTTCCATTACACCAATACACAGGTGTTACTAGTGCCATTACACCAATACACAGGTGTTACTAGTTCCATTACACCAATACACAGGTGAGATTAGTTCCATTACACCAATACACAGGTGTAACTAGTTCAATTACACCAATACACAGGTGTTACTAGTTCCATTACACCAATACACAAGTGTTACTAATTCCATTACACAGGTGAAACAAGACCCACAATCAAATGCAGACTCCTGGTGTGGGTTCCACGGAACCATTCTGTGGGTGGCGGGACAGACCCACTGCATTCCAACAAGTATGTCATAAGAGTCATAAGCGACTAATTAGGAATGTCTGAGAGGCGAGGAACCAAGAGTCTGCACACAAATAGGCCAGAACTATAAAACTGATGTGCATGCAAAACTCAAGTTCTGGAGCAAGACTTGAGTCCAGAAGTGAATGAACAACCAGAACTTTCCACCAGAGTTTACAGCTGGTGAACACTAAGAAGAAGAAGAAGAAGAAGAAGAAGAAGAAGAAGAAGAAGAAGAAGAAGAAGAAGAAGAAGAAGAAGAAGAAGAAGAAGAAGAAGAAGAAGAAGAAGAAAAAGAAGAAGAAGAAGAAGAAGAAAAAAGAAGAAAAAGAAGAAGAAGAAGAAGAGGAAGAAGAAGAAGAAGAAGAAGAAGAAGAAGAAGAAGAAGAAGAGAAGAAGAAGAAGAAGAAGAAGAAGAAGAAGAAGAAGAAGAAGAAGAAGAAGAAAAAAGAAGAAGAAGAAAAGGAGGAAGAGAAGAAGAAGTAGAAGGAGGAGAAGAAGAAGTAGAAAGAGGAGAATAAGAAGAAGAAGAAGAAGAAGAAGAAGAAGAAGAAGAAGAAGAAGAAGAAGAAGAAGAAGAAGAAGAAGAAGAAGAAGAAGAAGAAGAAGAAGAAGAAGAAGAAGAAGAAGAAGAAGAAGAAGAAGAAGAAGAAGAAAAAGAAGAAAAAGATGAAAAAGAAGAAAAAGGAGAAGAGAAGAAGAAGAAGAAAGAGGAGGAGGAGAGAGGATGAAAAGAAGAAGAAGTGGAGTTTATTCCATGAAAAGGGTAAGACTGTTTCCTTTATATGGGTAAGAAAAGTCCCAAAGAAGGTTGATGTAGATTTTTGACAGAGTAAGAAAGAACCAATGGAGATTGATGTAGAGTGCTGACAGGGTGAGAAAGAACCAATGGAGATTGATGTAGAGAGCTGACAGGGTGAGAAAGAACCTATGGAGGATGATGTAGAGAGCTGACAGGGTGAGAAAGAACCAATGGAGGATAATGTAGAGTGCTGACAGGGTGAGAAAGAACCTATGGAGGATGATGTAGAGAGCTGACAGGGTGAGAAAGAACCAATGGAGGATAATGTAGAGTGCTGACAGGGTGAGAAAGAACCAATGGAGGATGATGTAGAGAGCTGACAGGGTGAGAAAGAACCAATGGAGGATGATGTAGAGTGCTGACAGGGTGAGAAAGAACCTATGGAGGATGATGTAGAGTGCTGACAGGGTGAGAAAGAACCAATGGAGGATGATGTAGAGTGCTGACAGGGTGAGAAAGAAACCTATGGAGGATGATTGTAGAGTGCTGACAGGGTGAGAAAGAACCAATGGAGGATGATGTAGAGTGCTGACAGGGGGAGAAAGAACCTATGGAGGATGATGTAGAGTGCTGACAGGGTGAGAAAGAACCAATGGAGGATGATGTAGAGTGCTGACAGGGTGAGAAAGAACCTATGGAGGATGATGTAGAGTGCTGACAGGGTGAGAAAGAACCTATGGAGGATGATGTAGAGAGCTGACAGGGTGAGAAAGAACCTATGGAGGATGATGTAGAGAGCTGACAGGGTGAGAAAGAACCTATGGAGGATGATGTAGAGTGCTGACAGGGTGAGAAAGAACCTATGGAGGATGATGTAGAGTGCTGACAGGGTGAGAAAGAACCTATGGAGGATGATGTAGAGTGCTGACAGGGTGAGAAAGAACCAATGGAGGATGATGTAGAGTGCTGACAGGGTGAGAAAGAACCTATGGAGGATGATGTAGAGTGCTGACAGGGTGAGAAAGAACCAATGGAGGATAATGTAGAGTGCTGACAGGGTGAGAAAGAACCTATGGAGGATGATGTAGAGTGCTGACAGGGTGAGAAAGAACCAATGAAGATTGATGTAGAGAGCTGACAGGGTGCGAAAGAACCTATGGAGGATGATGTAGAGTGCTGACAGGGTGAGAAAGAACCTATGGAGGATGATGTAGTGTGCTGACAGGGTGAGAAAGAACCAATGAAGGATGATGTAGTGTGCTGACAAGGTGAGAAAGAACCAATGAAGGATGATGTAGTGTGCTGACAAGATGAGAAAGAACCAATGAAGGATGATGTAGTGTGCTGACAAGATGACAAGATGAGACAAGATGAGAAAGAACCAATGAAGGATGATGTAGTGTGCTGACAAGATGAGAAAGAACCAATGAAGGATGATGTAGTGTGCTGACAAGATGAGAAAGAAACCAATGAAGGTGATGTAGTGTGCTGACAAGATGAGAAAGAACCAATGAAGGATGATGTAGTGTGCTGACAAGATGAGAAAGATGAAGGATGATGTAGTGTGCTGACAGATGAGAAAGAACCAATGAAGGATGATGTAGTGTGCTGACAAGATGAGAAAGAACCAATGAAGGATGATGTAGTGTGCTGACAAGATGAGAAAGAACCAATGAAGGATGATGTAGTGTGCTGACAAGATGAGAAAGAACCAATGAAGGATGATGTAGTGTGCTGACAAGATGAGAAAGAACCAATGGAGGATGATGTAGTGTGCTGACAAGATGAGAAAGAACTAATGGAGGATGATGTAGTGTGCTGACAGGGTGAGAAAGAACCTATGGAGGATGATGTAGTGTGCTGACAGGGTGAGAAAGAACCAATGAAGGATGATGTAGTGTGCTGACAAGATGAGAAAGAACCAATGAAGGATGAACCAATGAAGGATGATGTAGTGTGCTGACAAGATGAGAAAGAACCAGATGAAGGATGAGAATGTAGTGTGTGCTGACAAGATGAGAAAGAACCAATGAAGGATGATGTAGTGTGCTGACAAGATGAGAAAGAACCAATGAAGGATGATGTAGTGTGCTGACAAGATGAAAGAGAACCAATGAAGGATGATGTAGTGTGCTGACAAGATGAGAAAGAACCAATGAAGGATGATGTAGTGTGCTGACAAGATGAGAAAGAACCAATGAAGGATGATGTAGTGTGCTGACAAGATGAGAAGAACCAATGAAGATGATGTAGTGTGCTGACAAGATGAGAAAGAACCAATGAAGGATGATGTAGTGTGCTGACAAGATGAGAAAGAACCAATGAAGGATGTGTGTGTGACAAGATGAGAAAGAACCAATGAAGGATGATGTAGTGTGCTGACAAGATGAGAAAGAACCAATGAAGGATGATGTAGTGTGCTGACAAGATGAGAAAGAACCAATGAAGATGATGTAGTGTGCTGACAAGATGAGAAAGAAACATGAAGGATGATGTAGTGTGCTGACAAGATGAGAAAGAACCATGAAGGATGATGTAGTGTGCTGACAAGATGAGAAAGAACCAATGAAGGATGATGTAGTGTGCTGACAAGATGAGAAAGAAAGAAGGATGAATGAAGGATGAAATGTAGTGTGCTGACAAGATGAGAAAGAACCAATGAAGGATGATGTAGTGTGCTGACAAGATGAGAAAGAACCAATGAAGGATGATGTAGTGTGCTGACAAGATGAGAAAGAACCCAAGTGTGCTGAGATGAGAAAGAACCAATGAAAGGATGATGTAGTGTGCTGACAAGATGAGAAAGAACCAATGAAGGATGATGTAGTGTGCTGACAGATGAGAAAGAACCAATGAAGGATGATGTAGTGTGCTGACAAGATGAAAGAACCAATGAAGGATGATGTAGTGTGCTGACAAGATGAGAAAGAACCAATGAAGGATGATGTAGTGTGCTGACAAGATGAGAAAGAACCAATGAAGGATGATGTAGTGTGCTGACCAAGATGAGAAAGACAGGATGATGTAGTGTGCTGACAAGAGAAAGAACCAAATGATGATGTAGGATGAGAAAGAACCAATGTGATGTAGTGTGCTGACAAGATGAGAAAGAACCAATGAAGGATGATGTAGTGTGCTGACAAGATGAGAAAGAACCAATGAAGGATGATGTAGTGTGCTGACAAGATGAGAAAGAACCAATGAAGGATGATGTAGTGTGCTGACAAGATGAGAAAGAACCAATGAAGGATGATGTAGTGTGCTGACAAGATGAGAAAGAACCAATGAAGGATGATGTAGTGTGCTGACAAGATGAGAAAGAACCAATGAAGGATGATGTAGTGTGCTGACAAGATGAGAGAAAGACCAATGAAGGATGATGTAGTGTGCTGACAAGAAGGATGAGAAAGAACCAATGAAGGATGATGTAGTGTGCTGACAAGATGAGAAAGAACCAATGAAGGATGATGTAGTGTGATGATGACAAGATGAGAAAGAACCAATGAAGGATGATGTAGTGTGTGCTGACAAGAGGGGTGAGAAAGAACCAATGAAGGATGATGTAGTGTGCTGACAAGATGAGAAAGAACCAATGAAGGATGATGTAGTGTGCTGAACAGGATGATGAGAAGGGTGAGAAAACCAATGAAGGATGATGTAGTGTGCTGACAAGGTGAGAAAGAACCAATGAAGGATGATGTAGTGTGCTGAC
>CAJHNH020003372.1:0-71471 GCA_905116865.2 Candidula unifasciata
GTCATTCTAACATCCATTTTGGCAGGCACACAAGTGTGTGCCTAATACTTGCAATTGGTACATAGGCAGTGCCTCGCTTAGGAAAATCAGGTATCATTTATTGTCCATGGAAAAAACAAAAACGTCTAATTACTACTGCCTTTATTAAACCATTTTTGCTGTTGGGGGAGTCTGAAGACTTACGGCCTCGTGGCTAGTGCTGTCACCACGACTGTACGGGTGAGGATTTAAGTGTGCCTCTGTCAGAAAAAAATTCCCCAGCCTTACTGAGGATTCGAACCTAGGTTTCCTGTTTGATAGCGCAGAGTTTTAACCGTACGGCCAACCGCTCCAGGAAAAAGATAATGTTTGCCAATCTTCGATTCTCAAATGAATGAATATAGCCTGTTGTTCACACAAAAATTTCCATTGACATATTGCAGTTACTTGTAATCTCTACACGTATTGTTCAGTGTTAAATCTTTCTTCTACACACAACAATGCACTTGGAAGGAATACAGTCAGTCTAGCAGCCCGGACACGAAGAGAATATTTAGGTACGTTTCTTGCTCGTGTCGCACTGAGTAAATTGATATGTAAACTCAATAAGAGGCGCTGTGTAAGTAAGAATATATAGCCAAAACGGCAAGTGTTGATGTTGGGCGGTCTCCAACAGCATACCTTACTACTGTTGTCCTAATGCCGCTCTTTCTGGTAACACATTGAACGCTATTGAATGCTTACATTTAATGCCTACAGTGGTCTCTTTGCAGTTTCTTCATTCTAGAGAAGAGCAGCTTTTTTTTTTTTCACTTCTAAAAGTAATGACATTATTGCATTCCTCTTAAGAATGGTGTATTTTCTGGCTTTGCTTTTTTTCAATGCTCAGATGCTTAGACACACCAGGTATTACACATAAATAACCGACGCTGTCTCTCTCTCTCTCTCTCTATCTCTCTCTCTCTCTCTCTCGCTCTCTCTCTCTCCTACTAAACGTCAGCCTTAATTTTTTCTTGTCCTTAACTGGGGTGAATTATTGATTATGCCCGTAGACCAGTAATGTAAATTGTGACAGATATCCTGTGTGCCTAATTATACTCGTTTCAGTAAAAAAAAAAAAAAAATATATATATAATGAAACTGACTCTGAAGTAATACGCAGAAAGTGTTCCATTCTTTGTGATTGCAACAAAATGCCAACACACAAAAACTATGACGAATATTTACATGACAGTTTTCTTTTAATAATGAAAAGCAAGCGATACAAACACAACGCATACAAACGACAAGATCGCAAACAAGGGAAACAATGTGGAATATGTCTTGATATTGAATAATTGTGAAGTCAAGCTAAGCCGACGAATGAAACTAATATTCGACATACATAGATTACTCAACATTAAACAGTCTATATTATTGTGTAAATCTGCATTGCATTCCTGTAACGGTTTTTGCAAGTCTGATAACAAATTTCACATTATAAATTAAATCTGATAACAGAACCATTGCAACTTTCAAGCACACCTGGCAGACTTACATTTTACTTCTGTAATCCTAGTTGTGCTATTAAGTTACGTCCTTTTTAGGACGTAATTTTTTGTTATTTGAAGCCCCACTCTGGCTTTTGCCAGGGGCCGCAATATAGGCAGGCCGTAAAAATGGCCAAATGTCTGAACGCGGTTTCTGGGACCTCTCCACGGCGATCCTCATCCACATGGTGGCACGTTGTGTCATCGGGTGTTTATCGCTTGTGTGATGTCCTAGTGGGGTAGAAAATCACTCACTCACTACTGTAATGTGCTCATCTAGGGGCATGTATTGTTTACATTGCTTTCAGACGAACAGTGAGTTGAAACGACACAGCATGAACGAATATTGAGTTCTTTGCTTTTATTCGTTGAATCGCCAGTTATCGCAAACATACATTCATGCTTCCTCGTGCTCGACTTGCTTGGCTGAATCTAGCGACCGGGACGGACTTCCCACACACTCAGGAATTTATCAGCGTCTCTCGAACCATCCATCTATACTTCATGGACTCTGATCTCTGACATTCGACGTATGGAAAAACATTCAGTCCTCCTATTGAAATATAACGTTCACTTCACAAATCATTTATTCTTCTCAGGCGTTCATTCACGCGTCCTCTCTCAGTCAGGGCCGAACTTCAACTGTCTTACTTCAGTCTCTCGGTTCACGTCTTCCGTTCACGTCTCATGCTTTTCTTGTGTCTCTCACTTCGTTTACCATGAGACACACGAGACTCACTTCTCCCGTTTTTCTCTTCTCTCACGGGTCATCCGACCTTTTTCTCCCCATCGGGAACTCTCTGGGGTTTCCCCGGGAATTCACAACATTACAATCTCCCCCTCCCTTCTAGTAAAAAAAATTTAACCTTAAATTTTTTTTCTATTACTTTGTCTTTAGGTTATAATTTTAAAGGTTTGGGAATACTTTAATGTAATGATGTGGATTACCTAATAATCATTTTGGGTTTTAATGGTTACTTCCCTTTTGATAGGTTTTACATTATTTCCCTTTGTCACATTACCAGTTATAAGTACCAATAAGTACCAAGTGGCTTAATGGGAAACAACCATTCAGGCACTCTCTTCCAAGTGCGGTAGTCCATATAGGCTCTGCGTATTAACCCCATGCCATCCCACAGTCTGTATAAAACAGAACAACAATTCTGGTACTCTCTTTCAAGTACTGAAGTCCATATCGGCTATGGAACAGAAATGTAGAAAACCCGCAAAGTCCCACCCTCACCGTTGGACTCATGGCTACTGTCACTGGTTTACGTTTCAATTAGAAACCT
This sequence comes from Candidula unifasciata, assembly GCA_905116865.2. Lineage (NCBI taxonomy): Eukaryota > Metazoa > Mollusca > Gastropoda > Stylommatophora > Geomitridae > Candidula > Candidula unifasciata. The sequence continues at coordinate 2,801 of CAJHNH020003372.1, forward strand.
ATGTTTCCCTATTTAGGATTTCGAACTCAATCCCTCGGATTATGTGGCGTAAATTACCCATTACTTTTCCGAAAAAGTATTGTTATTCCCTTTCTATATCATAGTAATTACCCTATTACATGTTTTACAACCTATATTTTCACCATAAATTTATCTAAACAACATATGCAATCATTATTAAACCTTATTTCAACATGCTGTAACATCTTCATTGTCATAATCATCATCATTATTGTCATCATCATCATCGTTATCATCATCATCATCATCATCATCATCATTGTTGTTGTCGTTATCAGCGTTATTGTCATCATATTCATCTCATCGTCATCATCATTCTCCTCATTATAGTCACCATTGTCACACGTATATTGTTACTTACTTACAAATGTAACATACATAAAAATCATCAGTTAAGCTATGTTTACATATTTCATTCATTCAACCATACTCTTTCCTGTAATTCAGGATTTCCCCAGGTAATACATACAATACAAAATTGAATCTATGTTTATAATCTGGACATCACGTCGGGTAGATGGTTTTCAATGCCCTTAATGTGTTCTATCTTGAACTGAAATTGGGATAATAATAACGCCCATCTGTATACTCTTGCGTTATTTGTTGCATCCATTGTTAATAATTTTGTCAGGCCTAAGTTATCAGTCAGAATAATGAATTCCTTTCCTATCAAGAATTTTTGGAATTTTTTAAGGCTGATAACAAGAGCGAGAGCCTCTTTTTCAAAAGTACTGTATTTCTGTTGGGTGGAATTAAGTTTCTGTGAAAGATATAGAACCGGAAGAAGAGTACCGGAATGCCTTTGAGCCAACATCGCGGCTATGGTATGACCACTAGCGTCAGTTTGTAGGTAGAAAGTTTTAGATGGGTCCGGTTGTCTTAGTATTGGTGGAGTAGCAAATGAAGACTTGATTTTTTGTATGATTTTGTCATGAGTTTCTGTCCAATCCTTTTTTCTAAACTGGTATTTTTTCAAAAGTTCCGATAGAGGGGCTGTTAGTTCTGCTAACTTAGGGATGAATTTGCCGTAATAATTTACAAGTCCTAATAGTGCCTGTAGTTGTTTCTTGGTCTTTGGTCTTTCAATTTTTAAAATTTTAGAAACAATTGTCTCGTCAGTCTGAATACTACCCTGGAACACTGTATGTCCTAAAAACTGGATTTGTGTGAAACAAAACTCTGATTTCGCCGGATTAACAGTCAGATTTGCCTTTTGAATGTTGCTGAACACTTCTTTCAAGGTGTCTATGTGTTCCGGCAAAGTTTTTGTGTGTATGCAAATATCATCCATGTATGCTGTTACATTATTAATACCTGTTAATATCTTTCTTATGAGTTTTGTGAATATTTTTGCTGCGTTTATCAACCCAAATGGTAAACGTAACCACTGTTTTAAACCGAGTGGGGTTTGGAAGCTAGTATACCTGCTGGCTTTCTGTGTCAATGGAATTTGCCAGTACCCTTTACAAAGATCTAATTTCGTAAAGAATTTTGAATTGTATAAATTCTGGATTATGTCCTCTGTTGAAGGAATGGGTTCTGATTCCAAATGAGTGATAGCATTTAGTTTTCTGTAATCTACACATAATCTCAAACTGCCATCTTTCTTTTTTACAATTACCATTGGTGAGCTGTATTCTGACGTTGAGTCTTCGATTATGCCGTCTGCTTGTAATTGTTTCAGTTCCTCTACGACTTTTTCAGTATAATGAATGGGAATAGCATAGTTTCTGGCTTTCACTGGAATGGTTGAGTTCAACTGGATGTCGAAATGAATTATATCGGTTTTCCCAGGTTTGTTGGTAAAAATAGTTTTATATTTTTCGATTACCCCCTCGATTTTTTCTTTATCTCCCGTTGGCAACTCGGGGTTTATCTTTACAGACCTCCAGTTGATCTCATCCTTCACTGACGGTGTTGGTAATTCGTCATTAATAGCGTCAGTTATTTGTTCATTGATCATGTTACAAGCATTGACATTTTCTACAATATCATCACTAACATTTCTTGTAAAATACCTTTTCATCATGTTAACATGAAAAATTTTCAATTTCCCTTTATAATCAATTTCATAATCAACATTTGACACTTTTCTTACTACCGTGTAAGGGCCACGCCATTCGATGCACAGTTTGTCTGAATCTTTTGGTAGAAATATAAGCACTTCTTGACCGGGTTCGAAGGTCATCAGTTTAGAACTCCTATTTGCAAACATTCGCTGCGTATGTTGCGTGGGCATCTGCCATTTTGTACTTCCATGTTAATAATACATCATTATGAAACACTATAATGGGTGGTTTCTAAATATTGTTATACCAGATACATGATAATTAATTCCGTGCTAATGTATATAGACACAATTAAAACTGTTTAATTAAAGTGGACTGGTTAACCTAATATCACAATATATTAAAATAATCTGCCTGCTGTATGTGACTGCTGTTGCCGACAAGTTGTATGTGAAATCACAGAATGAGGAAAGTGTTTAGAATAAACCATGTGTAGAAGCAATAGTTTTAGTAGTAGCAATGCAAGTAGTGTAACACTTTTGAGAAATTGACAACTTTTGATAATCACCCAGACTTGTGAATTGAAGTTTTTCCGACTAGGATAATTAGTCACTAAAAGTTGCACTATTTGAATAGCATAGATAGTACAGAATAACTCTATGTTCTTTGTCTGAAATGTTGTCAAAATAATCTGCAATATAATTAAAATGAAGTGTAGTATCCACATCCACCTATGTGTGTAATGTGATGTACCATTCTGCTGTTTTTGTACATGGTGTTTCTTTTGTGATATGTCATGATACTTTTTTGTTAACATATCGTATCGCTTCCTAGTTTCAGGACCCAGCGATTTGCAATATTTTTTACAACAATCACAGAGAATAGGATGTTTCATTTGATATCTATCTACACTGTGTTTTGTTTCTGGGTTTTGAGTGTTTTCAGTTACCGTTGTTTTTGTAACCACACACTTTTCTCTGCCAAGCTTAGTTTCTGTCTTTGTATGCTGTTTATTCTTGCACACTTCGCTTTCGTTCATTTCACTTTTCTTCTTTCTGTGTTGGGCTTTGTTACGACTGCTACTCTTCTTGCTTCTTTCTTCCATACTTTCTGACTCATTCTTTGGCCTTTTTCTTCTGTTTGTATTTTCATTTTTCTTTTCACTCTCCAAGCTTTCTCTGACACATTCTTCTTTGGGATATGGAGTGTTAACTTTTGCATCTTCACTCTCACTTGGGTTGGCACTCTCACTGGGATTTGGAGGGTTGTCTTTCGTAACCTTACTCTCACTCACATTACAGCATTCTTTGGGATATGAGGAGTTGTCTTCCGTACTTTCATTCTGACAATACTTTGGAATATTTTTTTGTTCCCAAGCTACAATGTCCCTGTCGGTTACTGTTCTTAAATCTTCCCTGTTTCCCAAAATCAAATCAGCACAAGGGGATGGTAATACTGCAACAGTTATGAACTTTTCTAAGTATGGTGTTTTAACAAACACGTTAGCAAGTCGATATCTTTCGATGCTACCACCAAAGGTACGACAATTGATGTATTTGTCTGTTAAATCTTCTGGTCTAATCAGTCTTTGATGCACTCCGGAAATAGATGCACCAGTGTCCCTAAGGAGTGATATGGTTTGCCCATGGATCTGACCTTTTTGAAATTTCAGAGTACCGTGGCCGTGTGTTGCCAGATTAGCGTTCTGAATGGGTATCAGGTGTCCACACGGTAGGTTGCCTTCCTTATGGAATTTAGAACATATTTTACATTCTTCTTCTGTTTCGTACATGGTAGCTGAATTGGCTTCAGCTGAATCGCTTTCTGACTCATCATCTGATGTTACACATACTACATGTGCCTCCTTGAATCATTTTATAGCAGGACAGTTACGTCTGGTGTGCAAATAACATCCACAAATATAACATTTTACTGCATTTTCATACCTCTTTAACTTGTTTTTTCTACGAGCAATCACCTGTTCGATTCTTTCATTAAATAGTGGGCTTTTATCACAAGGTGCGTCGTCACCATGTCTATCGTGACAGTGGTTGCAATTGATGGTCTTTACCTCTTTCTTGCCATATCTAAAGTTTTTGTTCTGAAATTTCTGTTGGTATGGTTTTGCATAGGCTGCTGCTCCCACTTCTATCAAATCAGAACTTGATAGCACGAAGATATCAGGGTGTGCTGCAAAATAATTTTCACCTACTTCTTCTAAAGAATCTAAATTTGTTGGCTTATTTTCCTTTAGGAAAGTTGCCATTGGCTGTGGAAGAGATTCTAACATTTTACATCTTAACAACAAATCAACCAATAACTTATAGTCATTTTTTACATTGGCTGCTTCAACCCATTTTTGGAATATGTTCTGCACTTCTGACAGATAGTCTGCAAAGACTACTTTTTGGTCTCAAATCGTTGAACTGTTTTCGGTAGCCAGCTTCGTGCAGGTTGTAATGCTTCATTAACCTTTCTTTGATATAGTTGTGATCTAGTCTTTTGGTTTCTGGAATTGTTTCCAGAATCTTCAAAGGTTCAAATGCTAGGTGTTTTTGAAAGATTAAAGCGTAGTCTTGCAATGGGACGTTATGCATGTGCATACCTAGTTCGAAATTGGCTATATACGCTCCGATGTCTTCTTCCTTGCAGTAATTTCGGACTATTCCTGCATATTTTTTGAATTTGTTTTCTTCTGCTTTGATTCTCTCTTTTTCTATGGCTGCTTCTCTTTTTGACTCATTTTCCATTTCCTTTGTTCTGATCTGAGTTTCTGCTTTTTCTTTGTCTGCTTGTATTTGTGCCTCTAACCTCTGTTTTTCCAGCTGTAATTTTTTCTCCTCAATCTCTTTTTGTTGTAGTAGTTCCATCTGTTTCAATTCAGCCTCTTTTACTGCTTCTTTCTCTTTGAGACGTAGTTCCATCTGTTTCAATTCCGCATCTCTCTCTTTAACTTTTAGTTCGTGTTCCCGAACAAGTCTGCGTTCTTCTCGTTCTTCTGCTGCTTTTTCTTTTTGTTTTTCATCCACATATTTCTTTAACTCGTCGCCCTGAAGGCCCAATTCTTTACCAATGGATACCCATTCCGCCATTTTTGACTTGTAGATGTATACGATATTCCTGTACAAATATAACAATTACAAATGCGTTCACAAATATTACGCTTAATAGCAATACAATCACAACCAACAAAATCAATATGTGATATATAATCACTATGTTTAGCTGAGTAGTTTTCTACCTACTCAGAACAATAATATTAACTATGAACTTAATTACTCAACTTTAAAAAAAAAATTATTATGGCTCTTATCGAGCTAAGCACAGTCTATTCTACGGATCCTTCTTTTCGCTATAGCACACTTCTCGGCTGTAACGGAAATATATTGAACGAGTCTCTTGTAGATCGTGTCGTGCAATTGAATCTTCCGGTTGGTAATGTCACTTCATTAATTGGCCACTACCCGTCTGAATTCATATTGCGGTTCATCATGGAAGTAGTGTACTTTTTTGAAAAATAGCGGCACTCGTCTATAAGTTGAACATAGGTGTCAATCTGAATAATTCATGGAAACTGACTGTCTGTTCTAAAGACTTGAAGGAACTCACAGAAAACTGTTCTGCACGTGTACTTGTTCTACCTGTGCTACGGATGTTCGTTTAGCGGTGTTCCGCTAGCTGCATGTTAGATCGGATATGTGGATATAAGTCGGCTGTCCGCTTGACCAATGTCACTCAGCTAGATGCCTTGTCTTAACACACTTACGTTATGTTAGCATGTTTAGTGATCACTGTACTTGGTGGCTGTTGCCCTTTACAACTACTGTTTCAAACACTGGACTGATTGATGACTACTTTGATGTTGTAATACACAGTATAGTTGTTACGATCACACTGTAACAATACGCAGTATAATTGTTACGATCACACTGTAACAATGTGTAGTATAGCTGTTACGATCACACTGTAACAATACGCAGTATAGTTGTTATGATAACACTGTAATAATACGCGGCATAGTTGTTATGATGACACTGTAACGATACGTGGTATAGTTGTTATGATGATACTGTAACGATACGTGGTATAGTTGTTATGATGATACTGTAACGATAACTAATTTCGACACGTTACCCAGTGGCGAATTTGGCCATCCTTACACAGGAAAACTGTACTTGAAATTTCTACACATTTTCTTGAGGTAAATTTCGACACAGCAACTGGTGTTACCACGGATGATGGCTGTATAGCGGCCTTGACCCAGTCCCCCACTTACGTCAAGTCTGCAGCTCCGCTTTGAGCTTTGAAGTTTAACTGGTTCAACTGGCCGGGTTTTTGGTCACTACACTGACCATGTTTGTCGTTGCTTGTTCTGAACCAATAAATTTTGACTAACAACTGCTGTTACCTCAGACGATTACTGGAAATCGACCTTGACACAGAACGCCACTTACATTGACAGTTCAGCTCCGTTATTAGCTGTCGAGTTCAATTGGTCCAATCCGCTGTGTTTTCAGTGATGTTCCGGTTATCTTCTGTCGTTGTTTTTTTTTTGTCCCGGATGTGTCCGTTTTAGAGCCTCCACTTGTAATGTGCTCATCTAGGGGCATGTATTGTTTACATTGCTTTCAGACGAACAGTGAGTTGAAACGACACAGCATGAACGAATAATGAGTTCTTTGCTTTTATTCGTTGAATCGCCAGTTATCGCAAACATACATTCATGCTTCCTCGTGCTCGACTTGCTTGGCTGAATCTAGCGACCGGGACGGACTTCCCACACACTCAGGAATTTATCAGCGTCTCTCGAACCATCCATCTATACTTCATGGACTCTGATCTCTGACATTCGACGTATGGAAAAACATTCAGTCCTCCTATTGAAATATAACGTTCACTTCACAAATCATTTATTCTTCTCAGGAGTTCATTCACGCGTCCTCTCTCAGTCAGGGCAGAACTTCAACTGTCTTACTTCAGTCTCTCGGTTCACGTCTCATGCTTTTCTTGTGTCTCTCACTTCGTTTACCATGAGACACACGAGACTCACTTCTCCCGTTTTTCTCTTCTCTCACGGGTCATCCGACCTTTTTCTCCCCATCGGGAACTCTCTGGGGTTTCCCCGGGAATTCACAACATTACAACTACGCGTGCTCCTTTTTCATCTCTGTGAAATTCATTTTGACAGGTACACACAGATGTACTTCATGAAAGCAGTTTTATAACATAGACTATTTTTCCAAAACTCGCTGTCTAGCAAATGTATGAATGATGGCCGCACTTTAAGTGTTTAAATATGATTTTTGGTCATTGCCGAAAGCTGGCGGAAAGGCATCTCTAATCATGTAATATGCGTATTTTAATAAATAATGCACGTGTTGACAAGAATGTACATAGAGACTAAAAACTAACATCATCTAATGCAGAAAGTCATAAATTACAGCACAGTGTTTAGGTGAATGAATAAAATAAAGCAGATAATAAAAGAATTAACTTCGGGAGCGTGCAGATTATCTGACAGACAAAGCGGTTACCACAACTGGTCCAGCACTGACAGGAATGGTGTCATGGGTGCCAGGCAAGCTGCATAACGAAGAGACGATCACGACTGGTCCAGCACTGACAGGAATGGTGTCAGGAATTACAGGGGAGCTAATTACCACAGAGCAGATGACGACAACAAGCAGACTCAATATCCTTGTCCAGACTGGTGGACAGAGGGGTGTAGTCTGGAGTAGCTAGGTATGAATATTTTACAAAGGGTCTGGTTAATCAACACAGACAGGGTTTGATCATTTTTTAACTCTTGTTTAGCTATTAAGGAGGAGGTCGGAGCACCTATGAATAGATCGGAGTGCTGTGATAACAGCCCTCACTAATTACCCACTCAGTTGCTGCCGCTTACCATGAGATGTTTTGTGTTTCCTTATATAAAATGTCTTTGCTTCACGCCGTGTGGTCTATGTAGTTTTTATATAGCTCACTTTTTCCAATTTGATAAATAGGCTCTTTGTACTCTTTGTATACAATGCAGTTATCAGTTGAATACAATGAGTAGTTCCACTTATTTAAACACATCAATGGTTTTAACAGCTTTTTAAGACACATGTGTTGCGCTTATTTAAATACAAAAATGATTAGCTGCAATTATTTAAACACAACACTGATACATTGTTGACTTGCTGCACTTATTTTGACACGGTTTTTGGTGATGATGATAACAACATTAATGAGGACAACGACCGCGATAATGACGAAAATTACAATGATAATAAAGATGATGATGATGATGATGATGTCAATGATGCTGACGATGCAGACCATAAAAAACCGTGCTGCTAATGATGACGATAGCCACGATGATAACAACGCTGATGGTACTAATATTTGCCACTGTTGTGAGTTTGACGATAGTGATGACGGATATAATGATGATGACGATAGCGATGACGCTTATTATTATTATTATTATTATTATTATTATTATTATTATTATTATTATTATTATTATTATTATAGAGATAATGATTCTGACGAAGGCGGTTTCTACGATCCCGATGATGAAAACAAATGTGTTGTCCACCCCGCTATAACAAAGATGGCATGGTGATAGTGACGGCATTGCTGATGATAACTCCACTAAACGATTGACTGGTCAACTGTAAATGTCCACATGTTCAGAGATGTCATTAAATCACCTTTAAAATGCTAGGACATTTAACAGATTTTATGTCCATACAAACTAAAACCACCTGAAGAATAAAACAATATTTCAAATGCAAAGAAAGGCTACGGCAGTTTTCTATGCACTGTACGAACGGTAACGAGATTGGCTCTCTAATTAGATTAGACGCCTTTTCTTCTTCGCTCCGCCTCCACACTTGAGAGTAGAGGAATGTCGATCTATTAGTTTTTTTTTTTTTTTTTCTGTTTGGATGCAAAAATAAAATAGTATTGACTGGTTCACTCTGGGGATAACAATGGAATAAGACAGAGGTTTGTGTTGATAAACCACATACAACCTGAAATTATTTGTTACTTTTCATTATAATAATACTATTTGATACAACATAGTAGAAGATGGATATAAAGGCACTAAAGATACAGAGATGAGGATAGGAGTCTTGATTTTTCACTAGACTAAACTTTCCTAGCAAATGGTTTTCTGTAGGGAAAAAAAAGATATACTATTGGTCAATACGTGAACAGATTACCACTATTTCGAATGTTTCGCTTGACATTTTTGAGAAGACGAGAAGCCATTTTTATGTCATTTGAGAATCCATTGACAATGTTGAAACCTTCGTTTCCTATATGAGGTACTGTCCATGTTTCCAATTACAATTATTAGGTACACACATGTATGCCTGCCAAAAAGTTAAAACAAAATATGCCGGAGCAGCTAGTACACTAACTGAACTGAACTGAATTTCTACCCCACCAGGACATCACACAAGGGATAAACACCCGATGACACAAAGTGACACCATGAGGATGAGGATCGCCGTGGAGAGGTCCCAGAAACCGCGTTCAGACATTTGGCCATATATGGCCTGCCTATATTGCGGCCCCCGGCAAAAGCCAGAGTAGGGCTTCAAATGACAAAAAATTTCGTCCTAAGAAGGACGAAGTTACGATAAGTTAGTAGGATTGGATTGGATTTTTAACCCCACCAGGACATCACACAAGCGATAAACACCCGATGACACAAAGTGCCACCATGCGGATGAGGATCACCGTGGAGAGGTCCCAGAAACCGCGTTCAGACACTTGGCCATAATGATGACCTGCCTATATTGCGGCCCCTGACAAAAAGCCAGAGTGGGGCTTCAAATAACAAAAAATTACGTCCTAAAAAGGACGTAATGGTTTCTAATAAGTTAGTACACTAACTTGATTATAGTCAGACCGGTGTGCTCGACAGTTAAGGTGAATATAAGTTGTGATGTTATCTACCAAACTGCAGTAGGCATGCATCAAACAACTTGTCTTAAATCAACTCCAACTAGACGTTACAGCCTAATGTCAGCGGTTTGACTTAAAAAAATCAATGCGTATCGAATATCAGACTCATGTGTCACAAACAGGATCTGCATAATTATACGTATCAAAACATAGATTATATTATTTCCCTTGTTGACACCCAAACTCTGTCCATAGAATGTGTTTGTTTCCCCTGATGACCGCAAACAAATTAGCAGCAGCGCTCGGCAAAGTTATATATGTCGGTATTTTACTGCACATACACGAAACTGACAATTATTGTATAGTATCTCATACTATCTCATGATGGCAGAGCTGTCAAACATATTAGGTACATCGGCCTCGGAAAGCACATGTTGCAGCTCTGAATTCGAAAGTGAGGTACATACTCTGGTACAAGAGGTAAGGAGATAGTGCTGCAGTGATGTGAGAAGCTACATAATATGATAAGCGGTAAAGAGATAGAGCTATAGTGAAGTGGGAGATACATACGGTGGTTCAACAGGTAAAGAGATGGTGCATTAGTTGAGCCAGAAGCTACATACTGTTGTACAAGAGGTAAGGAGACAGTACTTGGGATATTGTCTCCTCGGTTTGCAGACTGGTTGCTAGAGGCTTTTCATGTGTAAGACACGTAAGACGCCATTCTGACTGCTCACAGTTAGTAACGTAACGAGTAGACGATATCCAGTTATATTCTTTATTACACTTTCACAGGTAATCTAGCGCAGTCAATGTCTATTATTGGCTAGCAGGTCCATCAAGATGTTATGACATTTATCAAGTACGTAGTTGACGTTTACTCCCTCCCACACTCGTTATCTTCCAGTCCTGTTTCCTTACACGCGCGATACACACAATGGTTGGTTGATCCAGCAAATCTGATCATGACTGTTAGAACCCGTCGGCTTCTACTTCTGATTAGGCTGTCATCAGGTTGCCGTCTGGCTGTCTTCTGGTGGAATAGAATCTCCTTCACGTCTTCAAACACACAATGTCACATTCACGCGTCTATCAGATACAACCTTTCACGCCAGCTGCCAAACACATACTGACTGATTAGCCATTGATCTAACCTGATAACTCTCGTTCTGAGTTTCGAGTGCTGGTCTGAGCCCTGTTTGTGTATCTCGTATTTCTAAAAGTATTTACATTTTCATGTATTTCTCTCTTATCTCATTGTTACTCCTTTATTCTTGTTTAGAGAATTACCGTGGGAAAATACGAACATTGCAGTGTTGTAGTGGAGTGAGAAGGTACATATGGTGGTACACATGGTAATGAGATGGTGCTATAGTGGCGTGCGAAGATTCATATTGTGGTAGAAGAGGTAAGGAGATTGTGCAATAGTGTAGTGAGTAGATAAAAACGGTAATTCATTAGGTAATTCGATCGAGCAGTAGTGTAATGAGTAGACACGTACGGTGGTACATAAGGTAATGCGATCGAGCAGTAGTGTAGTGAGAAGGTACATACGGTGGTACATTAGGTAATGCGATCGAGCAGTAGTGTAGTGAGAAGGTACATACGGTGGTACATTAGGCAATGAGATCGAGCAGTAGTGTTGTGAGAAGATAATACGCTGGTATAGGAGGTAATTAGATATGGCTGCAGTGCAGTGCGAAGTAAATAGGGAGGTACACGAGTTAAGGAGACAACGAAATCGTGGAGTGTAAATTACATGCGGTTGTGAAAGAAGAAATAGCTTTACAGTAGATTGGATGTCTGTGTATTTGAGTAGATAGATAGCGGGGTAAAAAGTTTAAGACATCGGTGCGTGATCATTTGATTTACCATTGTAGGTAGCCATACTTTTCGAACATTTCAGAGAGAGAGAGAGAGAGAGAGAGAGAGAGAGAGAGAGAGAGAGAGAGAGAGAGCGACATACAGACATACAGACAGAGAGACAGACAGAATGTGAAAAAGAGAGATAATATGCGTGAGAGTGAGAGATAGAGGTGGAGAGATAGATAGAGAGATATGTGGAGGCACAGATGTAGGACGAATTTTTTTTAACACATTCTTTCCTAATTAGTATTCTGTGCCCTTGAAATTCATTGCCCACCTCCATTTATTTCCCTGGCTGGCCTTCTCTTTCCAATTGGTCACGAATTTTTAGGTCTGCCTATTGCACATCTATCATTTCCACATCGCAAGTCATCTTCGCCCAAGTGCAATTTCCCATGCATTATGTTATCTATCCTCTCCTTTTTGTTGTCTTTTGCCGAAATGCAAATAATGTATGAGCAAATGCAGGTAGCAAACCTTGCAGATCTTCTCTAAGTGATAACTGTATACCAGTTTCCTGGACAGGGATGATGCAACGTTTTCTAAGCGAGGTGATTTCTAGCTTACCAATTAAAGGTATTAAGCACATATGTGTACCTGTGTACCTGCCAAAAAAAGATCAAAACTGCTATTCCTGTAATCAACCAGTTGAAAGAGAGTAGTCAGACAGGTTTGCTCGACAGCTGTATTGAATACGTTTTCCGATGATACCTATCAAGCATCAGCATGCATACATATTGAACATATATTCTTGCTTGAATTACAAGTAGATGTTGCAGCCTACAAAAGGTGGTTTGACTTCAGGGAATAGATGCATGTAGAATGTCATATTTATTCGTCACATACACTATCTTTACAGTTGATCTCTATCAATACGTAGATGGCATCGCTCCCCTTGTTGACGTATCTACTGTATTCACCGAATGTGTTTGTGTCCCCTGATGACCTCAAACAGTTTAACAAATGTTTAGTCACTGTTATGTATGCGCGTGTGTGTGCGCGCGCGCGTGTGTGTGTGTGTGTGTGTGTGTGCATGTGTGTGTGAATTTAACTGCACCTTTCAACGAATGAACACTTAACACAAAATCGGGTGTTTCAGTCTAAATATAGACATATCACACAGCACTGATAGCTACAATCACATCCACGCCAAATTAAAACAGAAAATTTAGGACTCAGGAAAGAAATAATCATTTAAAATTATCCAACTGCATAAGTTTAGTCAGGAACATTGTTTAACTCTTTGCCAATTTGTCGTTAAAAAAAAAATGTCATTCGAGTTTAGTTAGCAGTGTTGATTTCTCAACATCGTGATGCTACCAGTCTCTCTTTCATATCTTTTTTTACAGGTTTGAGATGGGGGACGGGGGTGAGGGAGGTGGGGGGGAGTAGGTGTAGACAGAAAATATACAGTTACTAGACAATTCTAAGCAACGTTATAGCAACCGTTGTATCTAGACATTTTCGAAAGGCTGAAGTCAATCATGAAATCATTTCTATCCTGAAAATCACCTCTCTCATGCCACTTGTGTTCGTTTTGATTGTAAATCAAATCACTGTGGCCAACATCACATACATATGCCATACGAGAGACTAATAGCTGTGAGGCTTTCAGTTTCATGGAAAATGCTTTTTACTGAATAGACTGCATACCCCGAGTGTACCAACAGGATCCAGGTGACAGAATACCATGCGGGAGACACCCGTCGATGATACATCAACAATAACAGAAAGGGAACTCAGCCTAAAAAGCATTTGGAGGAGATCGGAGCACTTATGGTAATGTCCGAAGTGTGATGAAGATGATCTATAAAATGAACAAAGAAACAATGTGGTACTCCGCGGATAATGGCAGATGTATGATATATCAGATGAATACAAACTCCGTAGCTTCTATTTGGTCGCATTGACAAGTATAGGGTTGTTGAGACTGACAGTGTAAATGTGATACTGGATGTCCCTGTGTCCCTTGATAACACGAGACTGTGTGGCATCTCTTCCCTCTCAGTTTTCACGGGCTTGGGACCGTCACGTGTCACCACATAGACCACGTGGCCTGATTAAAAAGATGTGAACTCATTACTGGTTCAGATGGCATTGCCATGTTGGGTTAGGTTAATAATGACATGCATGTAATTAGTTAGTGAACACACTAAACTAGTATTAATAATAATTAAACATGCAACACCAATACTTACACACACACACAATTTAGATCAGTAAAACACGCTAGCTGGTTCCCGTATGCCTGTCTGTGCGTGTGCACTAGCATAAGATCTCATGTGAGCGCTTACCGGTCTAACCAACTTTTTTTATTTATTTTTAATTTGAATCCACACAGGAATGGATTGTTTAATGCTGAACTTGGCTCAAATGTCGACACAGCCTAAAATGGATATAGATAAAATCGTGTGTGAAGTAAAGGCGGCCGTGTATTATTAAATACTTTAACGATTTCACGTCGATTGGTTTAAGAAAAAAGAGTCTGCAGTAAACCGTAAACAGAGATGGTTCCGGCGCAACTTGAAGTAAAAACATGAAAGGCTGCGGAGAACCAAATGTAATGTCTATCAGTAGATGGAGGAAACACTCATTGTCTACAATTGTAAACTGAGTTAATAGTTTCTACCGTGTTTGTAAAAAGCTAATATATGTGAGCGGTTTTGAAGACAGTAGTTAGTCAATTAAAAATAATAGAAGTGATTTTGTTTACGCTAGTACATGAATGTTTATTGCTTATTCATTGCCGATTTATTACAATAAATAATAATTACAATTTACTGTTTAACTACACTATGTGGTAAAATCATTAATGAAGAATTAAATATAATAGCATACAGAAACGCTTGGCACTTTAAAAGTAAACTAATTATGTGTTTGTATAGTGTAACTGCTGACTGTAGATATTTAAACACTAATTGTTAATTTACTCTGCAACATTTAATTACCAATATATATATATATATATATATATATATATATATATATATATATATATATATATATATTGATAAATTTAATAGGTAAATAGGTAAATTTACACAATATTCTTTTAACGTTTTTAAATGTACATTAATGTTTTTTTTAAATTATCACTTTATCACAAAAATAGGTTACCTTCACTTAGGCTAAATAGCAACGTTCGGCAAATTAAACAAAGTCTTACAAATTCATTAGTTGAACAACAGCCAAATTAGAATTAGTAATAATTAAAACTGTCTTGAAAATTATGATTAACTCAATAGGTAAACGCTTAAATGTTAAACATTAAAATGAAATGCATACTTACCGACTGTCATAGAAATGCATACTTACCGACTGTCATAGAAATGCATACTTACAGACTGTCATAGAAATGCATACTTACCGACTGTCATAGAAATGCATACTTACCGACTGTCATAGAAATGCATACTTACCGACTGTCATAGAAATGCATACTTACCGACTGTCACAGAAATGCATACTTACAGACTGTCACAGAAATGCATACTTACAGACTGTCACAGAAATGCATACTTACCGACTGTCATAGAAATGCATACTTACCGACTGTCACAGAAATGCATACTTACAGACTGTCACAGAAACGCATACTTACCGACTGTCATAGAAATGCATACTTACAGACTGACATAGAAATGCATACTTACAGACTGTCATAGAAATGCATACTTACAGACTGTCATCGAAACGCATACTTACAGACTGTCAATGAGGTCCCTGTGAACATCATGCTCGTGAAGTTCGGCCAGTATCGATGCCGCTGAATATCTTAATGCTGGGTCATATTCCATCGTGGTATACAGACACCAGCCTTGAGTATCAGGAGCAACCTCGAAATAATTGGGGTCATCAAGAAGCTCGTACATGTTGCCTAAGATTGGTTCTGCCGAGAACATCATGCACCAGAGAGACACACCAAGCGAGTACATGTCCAGCTTGTAAGGATCCACAAACTCATAACAGTCTAATTCTGGAGCAGAGAAACACCCGGTGCCACGAATGTCTTTCGTACAGACCACAGTGTCGCCTGGTGGAATGAAAAACGATAATCCAAAATCTCCAAGAACTGGGTCATTATTAACGTTGATAAAAATATTATCGGGTTTGATGTCGCTATGTACTATTCTCAGTTTATCATTAAGATAACGCACAGCACACGCAAGCTGGACGAAGTACTTGACACACAACTCTGGGGTCACGATGTCTAGCTGAAAGGTCAGTGTTCCATTGGGACAGTAGTGAGTACAGATGGCCAAGTAGTCAGGACAGCGGGCAGATATTGTATGTTTGATGATATATGGATGAGACAGTCGCTGTAAAATGTTGACTTCTCTATCAAACAAAATCGTATTCGCAAGCCCTCCATCAGCAGTTAGCAATGACAACATCTTCACGGCTCTCTTATGGTTAGGAGACAGAAGCGAGGTTGCTAACACAACGTCTCCACTCATTCCACTGCCTAAAACTGGACCACGAGCGAACTGATATGTGGTAAAGAAATCTCCTGGGAGATTTACCAGCCAAGGTTTCATTGCAGGTAATGCCATTTCTGAACACACACACAACAGATGCAAGTAAAATATAATATCTAAATGAGACAATCCACAAGTGAGAATATCCACACGATCTTGCAACCAGCACGCTAGAAAACGTTATGGTCAAATGGGACACCGGGTTCAGGCTTATACCCGACAGCCTGCCATTGGTTGATAATTTTCAATAGCTACTAATTGGACATTGAATCTATCGGTTGTTATATCTATAAGTGTTTCTTGTTATTGTAGCCACTCCCGCCACAGCCGACAATGTTGACACGGCTGACACTTTCAAACGGCTGTTAATGAACTGGTCCGATAATCCGACCAGGTGTTAGCTGCTGTCGGTACCAGTGACACATGTGATGGCTTCGCTTCGTGGCCACTACAGATGGGTCACCACAAGACACCTATTTTAATATATTGTCCTGCGTCGACTTTGATGTCATGGTCATGTGGTGGCTGTGGGTAAATATGTGTAGGCTGTCACAACACGGGCGATTGTCAACTCAGAAATTCACTGTTACCCAGCTGGCTTTTCGGAATTATGATGTTGATAGTCAGAAGCATTCTCCATTCACCTTAAGGAATTAGCAGCTTATGTTGCATATTGACTTTTCTGTAATGTTTATATATATTGGTTAATTAGCAGTGTTTGCTCAGCTCAAATCAGGTCGTTTTTTACAACAGTGACTGGGTTGGAGTTACTCTATCATAAGTTATATCTACGATAATTTTGATTTAAAAAAAAATTAAGTAGAACAAAAGAGGCAGTGGAAAAATTCCTGAGAGAAAGAAACAAGAAATGTTTGCCACTTGGAAGAGTCTATTTAGAGAAAATATATACTATGGACTTTTTGAAGAAGGACTTGCACACACATGCACATACACAGAAATCACTAGTATTGTACTAAATACCACACACATACACACACATTGACACACTCAAGGGCGCGCGCACACACAATTTTTTCACAACACGCAGCGCGCAGAGTGTGTTGTATGAGTTTATTTTGGTTTAAGTAGCTTATGTAAGGAGGGATTTATATCACGTGCTATTTGACATAAGCTAGACGAGATCACTGACGGAAACGCATGGACAGATATACCAGTAGACATGCACGGCCTTTCTACGGTGCTAATCACATGTAGGAGGTCTGCAGGAATCACTTTCCTGCAACTGTAGAAATATCGTTAAGGGCACAGACAGAACATTGTTCATACCCATTTGCCATCATCATCTTCACTGATAAAAAGAACCTCCCTGGCGGATTTTTCTCAAAAAATGATCCCGGGAAGTAAAGGCGAACGATGTGATGCTGACCATATCACCAATCTTGCGCCGATTTGTCTACAAAATATAGGTCTAAATATATGCTCTATACGCCTAAACCCGTAGAAAAGGGTCCTTTACGTATCGCCACTTTGCCAAAAGCAAAAGACACTGCGCCTAGGCAAGATAGTGTCCCAGGAATTAAGACTTGAGGGTGATGGCATTTCATTACAACCAGAGCATCAGAACATCATCAGTACCCCAAGGCTGCGTACACAGCTACCTGACACCCCCCCCCCCCTCTCCTTTTTTTCGAAAAGCAGGCAAAGATAATTCCAGATTCAGCGGTTTGAGGATTATCACCCGACACGATGCTTTTTTTTTTTTAATTTGTCGGACTAATAATGTGCACTCACATCCATTTAAAAAGTCTAAACAGTAATCGATACAAATCTTGCAGTTTAGACCACAAGCGTGGAGACTTTAAAATAATTTCACATGTGCAGCGATGCGTGGTGATTATTTTGATAGCCTATTCTACATATTATGAACTACTGTATTCAATTAGCTCACACGAAGCTAATGCAGGGGACTGAACAGCTGATAGTGAAACTCTTGTGAACCTGAACATAATGATACATTACATTGCACATGCAATTAACTTTTCAAAATAAGTACGCATTTACCTTTTAGCAAGGATTACGAGTGCAGTTTGATGTGTTGTCAATTTAGACTACTCCTTTAACTGTAGATGACTAAATGAATGCTTTTTATCAAACACGGAGAAACATTCTGCCTAACTTCCCGCCCACCTCCCACGCCCCCCCCCCCTTTCAACAACAACAAAAAAAAAAACTGCATATTTGATCACGTTACAGTTTGTTTAAACAAAGCCATTGTTATCAACAGGTTGCAAGCCACATGTCAACAATATCTATGGAACTGTAACTGTGTAATATACTTTTATAGTCAGGCAGGACTTTTGGAACGGATTGTAGTAACAAGTCTAACAAGTGCACTGGATTTACATATTTGACGAAAACACGGAATACATTAGAACTGATACGGGTGCCAGCAATGATGACAAGATTGTCGCCAGAGCGAGACAAGGTCCGAACATAATTGTAGCTCTCACACTGGTCAGCATGTGTTGGTGAGTTTATATTTTCTGACACCCCCCTCCACCTCCCGACTTTATCCCTCAAAGGCAGAGATAAGTATGATTATCATGTGACATCAACACGGTTACCCATAAAGTCGAATTGAATATTCCTATTTCTATCATAACTGGCAACGCATGTAAACGACGTGGTCAACAACAATGACACAATAGGAACAATATAAATTCTTCTTTTTTCTCTAAGGGCCCACATTGTTTATTTGTTTATCTATGTTGCGATATGTGCGTTCTTAGTCCCGTACACCCGACAAATTTGCGAGGGACTGTGAGGTTCCATACAATAAGTGTTTATTCGTTGAAATGTGCAATAAAATACATACATGCATTGCATATACTAACGACGTTGCTAGTTGGTGGTGGTGGTCATCAGGGGATGTAAGCAAATTCAGTGGATACAGTACAGACACTGACAAGGGAAACGATACAAATCCGTGTCTTGATACAGATCAACTGCTGAAATAATGTTTGTGATTAAGGAATCAGCCATTCTATATGTATCGATTCCTTGAAGTCAGACCGCCAATAGTTGGGTTTCTCGTCTTCTGGGATTCTTACAAAGGCACTGTGTTTGATGTAAGCTTAATGCAGTTTGAGACATAACATCACAAAACACATTCATTTCAACTATCGATGACATGTGTGTGAAATTTATTGTTCACTTACATTTTGGGAAACAAATGTTTGCTTTATACAATTTTTTTGCAGGTATACGTTGATGTACCTAACATAATTTGTAACACTGAAAGTCCGTTGTCCAGGAAAACAATACTGGTTGACCACTCTTTGAATCTCAGAGGACATGCATATGATCTATCGCCTTAATAAAACTCTGTTTACTGGCGCACGTTTTATGAGCGTGCGTGCGTCGTCTTGGATACAACATACATTATATGGTATGCCTCTCATATAGTTTTATAATCTTTTATGACTATAGTGCTGTCAATGCTGATTGGCTGTTCATTGACTTTACTATTGACATACTATTCCTGAACCTAGGACCTTTTTATCCGTAGGCGAGCGTCTAGCCGCTGTGTGCTGTTAAAGATCGCAGATTGTGGAGAGGCCCGATCGCCCACAGCCGTCGGCGATGTACCTGATGCTAATTATGAATGTTCGAGAAATTTCAATACTGTTATGGTTACACAATGAAATAATTTCAGGTTTTTAAAACAGCTTGATAGAACTTGCCTAGTTTCGAACAAGAAGACATGCGTACTGTCATAATGGTTAAAGACACGATAACACCCTGTAAGTGTTTTTGTTTTTGTTTTGTAGCAACAAACGGACAATGTTGTTTCCATCTGTTGCAGCACTTTTTATATTCGTTTCCATTTCTATTTAATTCGCTGAGTCGATAAATCTGATCTCTGATTTGTCTGGACGTTTTATGAAAGCAGCAGTAGTGTAGTGGTTAACCAACCTACATTTCCTGCATTCGAATCCGCATTAAGCGGGTATAGGAAGAACAAAAATGACACCAGCTCTCATGTCGACCCGGCATAAAATGGAGTCAGGAAAATCGCGGGTAGTAAAGGCTACGTGACTACAATGCATTACTCATAGAGTACCGAATGGTCTATAAAGAAAAGTCCCATGCCAACACAGATGCAAGATCTGCCTGATGCGCCACTGATGTAAACAGAGCTCTTACTTCGTATGGAAAATCTAACCTCTGAGTGTTGACTGTCGATCAGATCCCAGACACACCCAGTCCATCATTCTTATCGTTGACATTGCCCACATATGGGAGGTGAAATCGGTGGAAATATAGAAACACTGTTTTTTTTTTTTTTTAAAGTAACAAAACTAACTGACCTTCAATTGCATCAGGACATCACACGGAGCTATAAACACCCGAAGCAAGAAAGTGTCACTAATCGGATCAGCTGGGGACAGGTACCAAAAACCCGTTCAACCCATACATTAGTTTACATTAGGACCTGCGACGTCAGCCGGGGTGGGGCTTTGTAACAACAACATAACCCGTATAATTTTGAGACATAAGCAAATGCAAAAATTCAAACCAGCAGTAGGAAAATAAAACAAGTTTAGGGCTCCTTTGTATTGTCATCATTTTGAAGAAGGTACACGTATGTTTATTTACCTTGCAAATAAGGATTTGTCGAAAATTCCGAAACAAAAATTTAATTTGTCATGATTGGGGTAAACCAGTAGAGTTTAAAGAATTTATAACAAACTAGATGTACCCGGTCACGCGTTGCTATGGCATAGTTTGGCTAAATGGAAATGAAAGAAAAAGAAAGCACACGTGTCTAATATGGTTAATGTCGCAATCAATGTATGTGAAGATATATAGATAGTCCCTAATTCCCCCCCCCCCCCCACAGCTCTCCCAATCAAATCCTCCTGCTACTCTCCCCCTCATCGAAGGTTCTTGGAAAGGAAAGAAAATAGAAATTGCACGTGTCTAATATGGGTAATATCACAATCATGGTCTGCGCAGATAGAGAGAGAGAGAGAGAGAGAGAGAGAGAGAGAGTCTGGTTTGCCGACTTTATAAAACGCAACATATAATTGTGTCTTTTTATTAGTGGTCGTTTAAATGGTATTATTAGGAATTAAAAAAGGCTATATGGTTATCACATGCTAAAGCTGTTTGTATTATTTTTTTTTTAGAAACAGAAGTAATGCTTATTACTGTACTTGTAAATAACCAAGTAGGTCGTAACCAAAAAAAAAAAAAAATGACAATAGAGGAGGTAGCGTTAGTAAAATATATACAAAATAGGAAATTAAAACTGTGTTGAGCTCTCTAAATTAACAATCCCTGTCATCACCCCCTTTCCCTCCCCCATCCACCGACGGCTACTCTCTTCCTCTCCGAAGGATTTGAAAGTCATCACTTGACGCTCAGTTTTGTAACCGAACATGATATCCCTGTCCATCCGGACTAAAATGGGAGCAGGAATTGGAATGAGAAGTAAATGCGGCTAGTGTATTATTTACAATACCATCCTTCAAGTACCAGTACAATTACTACCACCACCACAAATACCTAAACTAATGTGACTACGATGTTTTACCATCGGAGTAGACAGGATGTCTTTAGCCAGAGGGTTTGGCGCCGCATGGCTAGTGCTATCGCCATGGACTGGCCAGGTTAGGATGTGTAATATCGCCCATCCCCCTCCGAGCTCTCTTAGTTAACCGTTTATATTACTTCCCCAACCCCTACCCTAAATTCACCGACTACTCTTTCCCTCACCGAAGTGTTGTGGAGTGGGGTGTGGTGGTGGTGGGGGGGGGGGGGGGGTGAGAAGCAAAAAGCAACGAAAACAGGAAAAAAAAGACCATTATTACGAACTAAACGCTATTGTAAACTACATAGCTTGATTCCAACGCAATGTCAGACGAAATAATTCAATCAAAATGACAATAAACGGAAACATTGAAATGAAATCTTGCATGCGAAATTGGCAAATTTAATGATCATCTGATTCCCAAACATGCAGTCCTTCAAAAATGTATGGTCATGTGATCACCACGTCATGTGCAATGGCTAAGCACCGTGTCACTCGTATATATTTTTGAAACAAATGTTTTTTTTTTATTTTCCGACTGCTTCTATCTCTCCCTCTCCGAAGGGATTTAAAATTCATCACATGACAAAATTTATTTTAATTGACCTTGGAATCTGTGGCCTGCCAAACTAAAATGTGTAACAGTAATGGTAATGATCAAGCGCCTAAATAAACCTCTGCCCTGTCTGTTTTATCTCTTTCAGCGCACTCCAACACCTCCTGAGACCTTTGAAATGTTCGTCTCACTTTCTTTAATCGCTTTACTAAAGCTCTCTTAAACGTCCATGCCTGCTCTACTTCTGATTCCACCATGAAGGCTGAACACAAGTAGATCTGCCAGGCCTCCTATATGCCCTCTGTCTGAGGCGTTCAAAAATGGTGTGTGTCTGCTCACACTGGAGCCATTAAAGTATTGCCTTTACCGTATTTATAAATTTAAATATTTATATATATATATTTTAAGACAATCAAGATGGTTTCCAGTGAATGGAGTTCAGGACTTAACGTCACAGCAATAATGCTGAAACAGCCAGATCAAGTTCTCGAAAGAGTACATGAATCATCATTGTGAATTATAGGTAGCCATGGAAAGAGAGCATGTATGTCATCTCAGATGTACTAATCCAATCTGGTGGGTCACTGCTCCACTCAGTCCATGGTGATTTGAACCGGCTTACTCAATAGATTGCTTTTTCTCTGGTTGATCTGGTAACCGCTGATCGTCTCACATATGAGGACAAAGAAACTGCACTGGAGCCCAACAAAGCTCCCGAAGAAGGATTCCTTGGATTGATAACACAGGTGGCCTGCAATACTGGCTCTCAGCCACTGGAACTCACACACAAGCTCCTGCCATGTTGAAGTTCTGGCAACAATAGGTAGGGTTTTTGGGTAGGTTTGGTGATAGGGATGGTATGGGTTGGTGATTGTTGGTTGGACTGTGATTCGTCTGCCTGACCTCTAAGAAGATATCATCCCAAGCTTAGGAATCCTTCAAAGATTAAACTGGTACTTTGAAAGCGCCAAATTTCAATGAGCGAATTAAAAAGTCTCCTGACACCTCAGAGGTCTGGCAAAAGAATGCCCGCCCCAGAGTCCGCTTGGCGTCTCTAGAAAAGAAGTCCTGTATTCGTGCCGAAGGAGTAAAAAGGCTTACAGGAAATTCTAAAAAATATGCACGAAATATTTATCCCACAGTTGCAAGTTTGAAAATGTAGACTTCTCAAAACAACTAGAGGGTAAAGAAATGTTTATTTCACCAGATAGAGGTATATATTAATATGAATGACTATATACTCCCCCCCCCCCCCCGCCCGGACGGGTTTAAATTTAAAATGTGACCTGCCCGCTAGGTATGTCAGCGTCACGACTCGTCCACAATGTAGGGTTGGCTGTTCACTTCACGACAAACATGGTACGTATATTTCTTTGCCAATTGATTTCTAAATTATCGATGCTCATAGTTATCAAAATTATGGCACATCTGTGGGCCGATAAACTGCCAGCAAATAAATTTAATCCAAAATGTTTGAATTATGTTGGAGATACACTGTGTTTGCTGAACACGTGGTTGAGAGGCTTTCAACTATTTTGTCAAATGGTGATACATTTATAATTTTGAGAATACAGTTTTTTTTTTCGTGTGAGCATGAAAAACACAGAAATGCAAGAAAATCTTGGACACCGATTAGCTGATGTTGAATATTAAAACTGCTAAACTTGTGATTGCACTGTAAGATTATGATCGTAAGAACTATTCAGCACATGTAACTGTATGTCTGACATCGTTAATTCCTTAACCTCTTTTCTCCTTTTACATTCGGTAAAACGTTTTGTGTTGGCATGTATATGCGCAGGTATATATGTTTTTGTATGTATACGGATGTACACAATTACCTTTCTTTTCCCTTGATTCACCTCCCATATTTTATCTTTATCTGATGTTTAAAGCATTTAAAAACTTGGACATATTAACATACATCGGACATGGCTCAGTTTCTAGGATACTACATTGTAAAGAATATTTTTGTTTGTAATCAGTGCTAATTGAGTTGTCCGCTTTTTCTTTGTAAAACTGTTTTCATTTTGGTTGCTGCATGATTACTATTTCCTGTTGTTGTGCCTTATTGTCAGCAGACACCCATATGCCACCGCTGTATCGCCGATGTTTATATTACATCTGCCAGGCTAATATGTCTGTAGTCTGGATCTCAGTATATCATCGTTGTTTAAAAAAAAAATGTATCTGGGAATTGAACTGATATATGTTTAAATCCTCACATAATGTGTATCCTAATGATAATTAGAACACACCGTATAACTTTAGTGGCATCACTATTGTGCTGAACCTAAAGACAGATATGTAGTCAGTCTTTTAAAGTTACGAAGAGTTTTGTTTTTAGTGCGTTGTCACTACTTTTCCTGCGGGTTGCTAATGCAGCTGACACGTTGACTGAGGTCCATTGTTTGCTGCTCAAGCAAACATCGCTGGTGCCTGCTGCACCACTTCCAGATTTGTATTTCATTTGTAATGCATTTCGCCCTTTCCTGTGTGAGTTTGTGTCCTGATGTTTATATACTAGCTAGGGATCTGTTTGCGATGGGTCTTGATAAGTATAGTGTATCGTAATCAGTTGGTTAATACGCCCGTTCACTGTCAGGTTGTTTTGGCTGACAACTTCCAATAGCTGAATTGGCGGTTCTGGCGGTGGTTGTCGGTGTTTTCATCTCTAGCTTCTGCTTTGTGTATTTATCACTTACGGATGTTTCTGGGGCAATTACAGGTTGGCCTGTTTGCGGTTATGATGACACTGCATATCTAATTTGGCGCCATGCCGAGATTGTGTGACTCTTGTAGCGATAATTTAATGTCAAAGAAGTGAGTCAAAAGAATGAGTCTCTCAGAGTCACTAAAGTAAATGTATTGCCACATTTATAAGCACACAAGTATGTGCCTGATAACAATTAAAATACATTCTCCAAAAGGACAGTCAGATTGATTAGAAATACTCTGCTGATTGTCAGTTTTGTGAATTATTTTATTTTTGAAATATTATTCAGAAAATGTAATCACATGTTATTACATTTTGAAGAATATTCTAGCTTTTAATTTTTAAGTGTCAACTGCAGCGTCCAGACTTTATAACTTAGAAATCCCGTTTCCCAAATTCAGAATTATTACTCCTTCAAACAAATAGCTGTGATTTACTTATTCCGCTAACATTTCTCATTTTTCATTTCTTGTACAGTATCGTTTGGGTTGCTGAACAGGTTTCTGTTCTAACGTTTCTATTCATGTAAATAGCCAATAGCCTTACAGTGCGACACCATTTTTGACAGTGACAGCTACCAGCTCGTTTTGAGACAAAGAATTCATATTCTTTCACCGAGGCGCGGCCGTCTTTCTGTATCGTGATTTTGAATTTTTTTTAAAAATTAGTATGTCTATGAATGTACATGTTCTAGTGTGTTCTTTAATATACACCTATCTTTCCTTGCTATTTATTTGTACTAAATATGATATAATTGAGCCAATTGATCCTATTCTCTCTAACCTTTGATATAATTACTTAATATGTATAGACTGCAGGTTACACGGGTCCGGCGTATACCTTACAATTGAATCAAGTATACACCTCCTCCCCGTATTAAAATTACCCCCCCCCCCCCGTCATCCTTACATATAAAGGAGATTCGACATAGACTAGTAGGATCACAATTTGAAATCACTACTACTGCCTGAAGTCGAATTGCAGCTTTCTATTTCTGTAGAAAAATAGGCAGATAATAGTCAAACGTTGCACCACTTCTAAATACCACTAATGAAACAATTATTGAATCAAACCGAGCCCCACTAGAACTCCACAATGAGCGATAAACACCAGGTGACACAAACTATCACCATTCGGATGAGAATCCTCCATGTCTTAGTATCAGAAACCACGCTCAACCGTAAATCACAAAGTAATCTAAAGTCCAGCCCTTGGGGCTGAGATATCAAACATTGTTGGATTTTGGGATAGAGCTATTACTGATACAATGGTGTCCTGTCATTTCTTTTTTTCTGGTCTGACATTATGGGTTTCTGTGCTTTGAATGTCGGTGTCTGTGGTCTATGCGTCGCGAACGCGCTCTCGTAATGCCGGGTTACGCGTTCGATCCCTGCTGCGGGCCTTTAGCCGGTGTCGACAGTGGTATCGCAAAGCTGATCGTCTAGAAAGCAGCGGCAAACTACTGGACGTAAATTTGCCAAGAAAACTAGAAAAAACACGCATGTCATAAATTGCTGGGGTTGGTTCTGCAACGTCCTGTAAAGGTTACGCAACTAACTTTTAGATGATATGAAAACAATTGTGTTTAACTGTATGTGTCAGAGCTGTGATATGAGTGTTTATAGGCCGAAACATATGATTTCGTCGACAAAATTGTTACCGACTATGAGCTGCTATTTAGTAAGTGTCCATTCGTTGAAAATACCCACACACACAACAGTGATGTAAAATGATGCTATTTTTTTTTTGTTGGTTGTTATCAGGGGATGCAAACACATTCTACGGACACAATAACAAGGGGAACGAAGCAAACTATACCCTAACCACTATCAATTGTGAAGATATTGTTTGTGACAATGAGATCTCCCTTTCTATATGCGTCGATCCATTGAAGTCAACCGCCAGTATTTGCTTGTAGCATCTACTTGGAATCGACGTGCTTTAGAGGACACAGTTAAAAATGTGTTGGTGCATATCCTTTATATGACGTTGCAGATTCAAAGCGAGCATTGGATGGCTCTTGTGGTTTAAGGCAATTATGGCGTTCACTAGTTTGGCATCAACTGATTTGTGAATGCAACTCTCGGTACCACTCTCGAAACCAACCCAAGACAAATCGTTGTAGCTGGGATCAAACCCAGTATCCCGGCATTCCGAAATTACAAAGAGCGTTCGCACGCTTAAACTACAAATGCCGACGAAGAAACAGTACAATGGTCAATTTTCTCTCAGTTACAAGGCTCACTTTTATATGCCTTCCAAAAACTAGTGTCGATTATAACAAGTATTAGTGACAAATTCCTATATATCAGCAGTGTATAGTCTATGCATTGTTTTTGATGTAGAAAAGGGTTGCCATATTACCAATTTATCGAAATTATTTGTAGAACATTTCTACAAAGTATAATTATTACACGGAATGCCGTATCACATCATAAATATACCTATTTATGAACAGAGCTTGCAACTATGCGTATATGTTCTTTTGAAACTACTGTGCAATGAAAGTTAGGATCATTTCGATATTTCATTTTGTAATTATTTCCCTTGGATACACATGATTTCAGTCGACAGCTGTTGCCATGAGGAATGAATACAGTCTCATAGTTCCTACATCTTATGATAGCTTCAGCTACTGGTAATTTGGGACACACCTGTTTGGTTTGATTGTGATAATGTCAACCATGTATGTAGGAATTGCAAACTACTTAACCTAAAATTGTCAGTAGAATCTACAAACAGTCAACAAATGCTGGCTTCGTGCTGTAAAGAAAACGCAAGTATGTTATTATAACTTCCTAACTTATGACGATGTTATTGTTTCCCCTTTATATTTTTGAACAAACCACTCCAGTGTCAGTGTCAGTATAAAGTCATGACCCTGGAAAAAAACATATCCAAAGCCGAATGTAACAGAAGGATCAGGCAACGACGATGACATTACGGAAGGATCAGGCAACGACGATGACTGTACAGAAGGATCAGGCAACGACGATGACTGTACAGAAGGATCAAGCAACGACGATGACATTACAGAAGGATCAGGCAACGACGATGACTGTACAGACGGATCAAGCAACGACGATGACATTACAGAAGGATCAGGCAACGACGATGACATTACAGAAGGATCAGGCAACGACGATGACATTAGAAATAACGTTGCAACAATCACATTTCGAATGTCCATGCAGCTTATGTTCTAACGTGAAACGTTAATTAAAAGTTACACATGTCTGGTCGACCATTAATTAAACGATGGCATTAACGGACGGAAACATTGAATAGTATTTTTCCACTAGATCCGACAGCTTGGCATCCCAGAAATGTACGGCGATCTTTGGTCAGCAGTCTCAGGTCCCTGCCATACTGCAATTAATGTCAATGTCAAGTTATGTTCCGCTACTAGTAGCAACAACAGGCAGAGGCCGCCACAAACTGTGCCGAATATTAAACTAAGGTACTTGAAGAAAACGTAGTTGACAGGCAAAATACAGCACGTTTATTTGTAACTGTCCAAATGGAAAAAAATATTGTAGAATGATCGTATTAAACTATGGCAGAATATCTCATTTTACCTCCAATCCGGAGTGTTGAATCTAAGCTCACCGCAAACTGCAGCATCAAGTACAGATCCAGATTAGCTTCTGTTTTCTAACCTCAGTCATTCACATATTTTTCGGAACGGTCAAATATTCAGTCTTTGTCGGCAAGTGACGTCGTGACTCTCGTCATATCTCTTGTTCACTAGCGGTCTGCCCTAGTGTGAATCCCTGGATTGCACATACAACAAGAGACAATATACAACAACAATAAGAACAACAAATCGGTAAAATAGGATGCTAAATCTTCAAAATACAAGCTTAAAAAATGTGTACTAACCCCCCCCCCCCCCCCCCCCACCCCCCCCCCCCCCCCCCCCCCAAAAAAAAAAAAAAGGCAAATCTGAATTATTCACGTAATATCCTTTACGTAGTCAGGCTTGTGTGACCGATTCTGTAGCAAACTGCATACTCAGAGAGCCGCGATAAAACACAGCGAGACACTTGCATTCGTCGACAACTGTGCTGCTTGCTGACTGTGAGTTGCTGTATAGTAAATGTTCATTCACTGAAATAAGCAATAACATACATGCATAAACACACACACATACACACACACACACACACATACACAGCCGTGACGAAAGATGTTGCTAACATTCGCTAGTGGTGATCTGCGCATACATACACATACAAGGATACAGGTTGAACATGGGCAAGGGAAACGATCCTACCTATGTCTTGATACAGACCATCTGTGAATAATTGAAAGTGAGAATATAAAATGACATGCTATGTGAATCAGTTAATTAAAGTCAGACCATCAGTTTGAGGTTGCAAAATCTACATAGAATTCACTTAATAGACTTTGATTGATGTATGAAAACTGTAGCTTGAAAGATGATATCATAAACCATATTCATGACATCTGTCGATCGAACCTAACTGACAACTAGCGCGCAATGCTGTATATACTATTAACCGCAAATTTTCGTGCATCTTTGGCAGGTACACACATTTGTACCTAACATTTATTGGTAAAGAGGGTCTCAGGCAGGAATACTGTTTTTTTGTTTTTTTTGATTTCCGGGAAAATTATAAGGATTGACAAACCCTCGGTTCTTTTATGACGATAATGTGGTCTGTCGTGTTTACAACAACAACAAAAAGGTCCGTCGGGATCTTTGAATCACTGCTGATTTCGTATACGTAATGTGCAATTGTAGATATTTTATCTACGCAGTCAATGCATTCAAGACTACTATGTGTACGGGTCGTATACAGTCAAAGCAGGACCCCTGTGGAAATTGAACAACACTGGCAAGCTGGATTGTCAGTTGTTTGCTTTGAGGTAGTGGTCGTAGGCAGCTCAGATCCATTAAACAATTTTGGGTGCATACAATAGCTTTTGTTCTGCGGTAGTAATCAGGGTGCGAGGTCTGTAGGACTCACATTCCTGCAACTGTAGACCCATGGATAAGAGCACTTGTCGATCATCCTTTATGCCCAGGAGTCATTATCATCTTAACTGATAGGTCCGTGAAGCGGGGTCAAATTCAACATCGCATCACCAATACCGGGAAAACAGTAGATTATTTTGCTTGCCTGGCGAGTACGTCAAGTATGATCATGGAGGTGACCGCTGCTCCCAGATCACTAGCCTAGGTAGCAGAGCCGGCAGCCACATATGCAGTTATTATATTAGACACCACTGATATGCCTCAGAAACATAAATTTTCTCACCTGGATCTACACACCTGTTTATCCATGCCTAAAAGTTCACAAGCGAGCAGATAAACGGGTAAGCAATGATTAACGTATGTTGGAAGAACCACTGACAGAGCTGACATCTTCGACACTGTTTTGACGATTATGAATCTGACACTGACACAATTGCGTGACCTTGGAGTAAAGCATGACAACGCATCTCTATGCTCCCTTCGAGGCCGAGATTAGAGACATAACAGCCAACACCTTATTGGAACAGTCAGTAGACGCACCTTGGGTAGGCCGAGCATCCATGTCTGATGCGCAGTGATTACAAGCAGATCTAAAGTAACACCATAACATGCCACTATCATCATAAATGCTAGATACCCTTGTGCTAGCGCTGTAAGTGAACTGAGCTGTTCGCACTCAGTAGTGACGAACTCAGTGCTATGCCAAACTGTCACCTCCTACCCTCAATGGAACCGTTTGATGTGCCTTTCCGGACTAGGCTGACCATGCAAAAGTAAAACGCCCAGCGCTAGTAACAGAAACCTTACTATAACCGTTACTAGACGCGAACCACTGAACGGTCTACGTCAGAGGCCAAACATTTCACAGGTTTTGCGTTCATTGTTTCTAATGCATGAAATATTGCTGAGCATAAACAGAAAATATCTCCATTATCTGTAACTTTCTGTGTGTGGAATTTTTGTTTGCATGAAATCTTTGCAAAATGATATGCTAGTAGCAATAATGCACTGGATTTGAAATGGCACCCAACATTTGTGGTTTATGAGATGTGATTTGCAGGAGCGCAATTATTTCACGACGATCTCCAGCCCTTTAAAAATGGGCAAATATAAATGTAGCTGTAGTTTTGCTTATTATTGTCTAGTGTCTTTTTTTTTTTGTTTTTGTATTTTAATTGTGTGTCCACACTTAACACACAGCACCCTCCACCCCTATGCACCCCCCCCCCCTAATCCCCCCAAAAAAGAGGTACACATGAGAATTGAAGCATCACGATGTTGTTAAATCAACACTACAAACTGAAACACCAAAACAAATAACTGATAACTGTAATTTTTTTGGGGTTCGAAATTGTTCGTTCATTTGTTTTTTATGTAGCTGTGCTTTACCGTGTGTATCAGAGCTGCCGAAACACCTGATTTCGTCGGCAACTAAGATATTGACTATGATATACTTCTTTAGTAATTTTTTAATTCGTTGAAAGTTACAGTAAATATATCACACATACCAGTGAGGAAAACCTGTGCTAAACTGTGTTAAAGGATATCACAAGCACATTCAATAGAAACAGTATACACGTCGACAAGGGAAACGATTTAATCTACTTATTAGTGAAAATTAACTGTAAATGTATTTTATATGACACATGATTCTGATATTCTTCTATATACACCCAATCCTTGAAGTCAGACAGCCAATTGTAGATTATAACATCAACTTATAAGTCAAGCAAGACACTGTGTCTGATGTATGCATAATGTTGCTTGATAGGTACTATCACAAAACGTATTCTCTGCAACTGTCCAGCTAATTGCGTCCCAACGGAAGCAGCATATTCCTGAATTATCGGTTTATTTTTGGCA
Organism: Candidula unifasciata; assembly: GCA_905116865.2. Lineage (NCBI taxonomy): Eukaryota > Metazoa > Mollusca > Gastropoda > Stylommatophora > Geomitridae > Candidula > Candidula unifasciata. Next base: position 34,774 of record CAJHNH020003372.1, read on the forward strand.
GGTGCATAGATATGTGCTTAACAGTTGCAATTGATTATATAGAAGTTATCTCACTTAGGAAACACTGTATGCATCGTGGTACAGAAAATAATAATAGGTTATCATTAACAATAATAGTAAATTCTCAGATCTCATTGATATGTTCTGTCGTCTTTACACAAATGCTTTCTTCTTGCACCCCATCAGGACACCACACAAGCGACAAACACCAGGTGACACAAAATACTACCATTCGGATGAGGATCACCTGTGGAGAGGTCCCAGAAACCCCTGTCAGCCTCCATTGCCACAATTGTGGCCCAGTTATATTTAGGGCCCCGGCAAAAAGCCAAGGTGGGGCTTCAAATAATTAACGAACAAAACACGGGGACGACTTGGATAACACAAAAATGACAAGCGAAATGTTGGATTTCTGGTTATTTCGTACGTGCATTGTACAATTGTGTGATTACATATAGGGAACATATACCATATACAGTAAATGCAGGGGACTGGACACAAAGAGAGCACTGGTGGTTGGGGTTGCTAATGATTTTTTTTTGGGGGGGAGGGGGGGGGGGGGGTTGTGGGCGAAGAGGTTTGAGTGTAGACTTATATCCTCTAACTTTTTAAAGAAAGGAGACTCAACCAGCATAATTTTCCTTAAGTTGCGCATCAGAAATAAGAGAAGGGGAAAAAAATAGAGTGCTGAATTTTAAATACAAATATTTCATTTAAAAATATTCTCTTCGTGAATTTTAATGCATATTTGTGTGTGTGTTTGTGTGTTAGTTTGTGGGGCTGGGTAGGATCGGTGTGTAATAAGCATACTGCCCCTGTATAAGCATATCCTTAAAGGCCACTATTTGCAGATGTTTCTTTAGGATTCGGAGATATCCGCCTGAAATTCGAGAAATATATTACACTTACACTCTTACACTCTTACACTTACACTCTTCAAACAAATAAGTCAAATCGCTTCAAAGAAGCAAATTTAAAAAAAAAAATATGAAAGTGAATACAGACATTAGCGCATAGAAGGTGTTTAGCATGGTTAGGAAACCTGCTCGCTTCCTTTACTAATTGTCGATGTTTGTACATTGTTGGTGACACAAAAGGGCTCAAGCCCCAAGTGCTACGGCTACCGTGCCAATGGCACCCATGAAAACAGTAACGGCATTTTACCGAAAGAATTAAATACTCCAGGACTCATAAATGATGTTATAATCAAATCTGTAATGAACATAATTACATGTTTATCGAAGGCAAAAGTTTTCAATTACACATAACATACGAATCTGCCTTCCCTCTCAACTTCTCTCTCCGCCTCTCTCTCTCTCTCTCTCTCTCTCTCTCTCTCTCTCTCTCTCTTTCTCTTTTTCTCTATCTTCCCAGTAATAGCACACATGGCAGACACATCATAATTATAGTGCACATAGTTAACAAATAATGAAGCCATTCTTTACTGATCACAACAAGAATAAACTGTTTTAGTTTTTGTTCTTGAAGTTAACAAATGTAACGTTATCTCTTGAACATACTGCAGTTTGTACTCAAGTTATGTCCTTCTCATCACACTACCAACGTCTGCATACTGTCTCTTTCTTGTGTGGACAATCGATTCTCATAGTAAGCCAGTTTCTTTCAAGTCTTCCTCATTACTCTTTTTTTTTTTTATCTTTCCAGGCTCTTTTCATTAATTTGTCTACACAAACACATCTCTGCAGTTTCCAAATAATTTTTCACTTATCTCCCAACTGTCCATGATTCATTTCCGTATATCAAGATTGTATTTGAATAGCTTTTAAAAATACCCTCTCTCGTCTCAACTGACAAAGACAAGTTGCATAAACTATTCTTTATTTTGTTCAAGGCAGCCATTGCTCGAGCAAATATAGCATATATGCCCGAAAGGGTGGAAAATGGTCCTTCAAAACACACACATACACACACACACATATATATATTTATATATATATATATATATATATATATATATATATATATATATATATATATATATATATATATATATATATATATATATATATATATATAAAATCAATGTTTGTGTGTTTGTTTGCCCCTTATAGATTCGGAAACTACTGAACCGATTTAGCTGACATTTTCAGGATATGTTTGTTTTGATACCGGATGTTGAACCATCATGGTTTGAAATTCAACATGTCACTGTTAGAGATAGGTGACCACAATTCAAGCCATAATATTCGACACTAATATTGATAATTTTAGTGATTTCTAATTATAGCCACGTTAGTAATTGTGCATGCGCCGTAGTCAGAACGCAAGGCTTCCACCATTCGCCGGCGAGTTACGTGCAGCCAGCGCCTTCTCTAATACATAGAATAGGTCGTGGTACAGCAAACAAGACTATCTCTATATTTGCCACAATAACCATATTAAACACGATTTCTATTTTCTGTTTTTTTTCCAAACAACCTTTGATTAGGGGGGGGGGGGGGGGGGGGGGGGGTCAAGGACTATCTCGACGTCGGCGCAGACATTGACTGCGACAATAATTTCATTAACCGTGTTAGACACGTGCGATTTCTATTGTTGTGCCGTTTCATTAATATATCTGGAGTATCTGTCTACGAGACAACAATTGCCTGCGGTTTTGAGTTGTGTTATAATCGGGACACAGTAGTAGGGACACACATCTCTAATAGTTAAGTTCGCTTTTCGTTGATCCGATTAAGTGGCTGCTTGGTCAAACGGTTAGAACACTGTGTTCCTGTGCGGGAGACCAGGGTTCGAATCCGCAGTAGTTATTTTTTTTTTTACCCCGGACTAAAATAATATCCTCATCTGCTCTGTCGTGGTGACAACACTAGCCATGTTGCCTTAATACTTTTAAAAAAAAAGACAAGTAAATGGGTAAACCATTTGATAATTAAATTTGACAATTTTACATATGATTGCATTTTTAAACTTTCCGATTGCATGGTTACGCTGAAATTTCATAGATTTCCATTTATTTTCATGTAGATTTAGTTATTTCATCTGCGTTGGAATTTTATGCTGTGCTGTTTACCATGGCGTTCATTTCCTAATTATGGTGTTTTTTTCTTGTGTTCATGTGCTTTTCAAGTGTTTTTTTTTTTTCTCCCAACTTCTTCAATGAGGGAAAGAGTTGTCGGTCAATTTAGGGGGGGGGGGGGGAACTATTAACTGAGAGAGCTTTAAGACACAGTAACTGCTTTATCCACCTAAAGTAGCAGCAGCAGTAATAGTTGTGGTTGGGCTGTTACACCATAGTGCTCTCATGTGAAGACCGCCGGTAAGGTTATGGCGTTCTTCTGTCGGGAAGTGAAATTATACATCCTAACCTGACCAGTCTGTGGCGACAGCACTAGCCATGCGGAACCAAATCTTCTGGCTCACGACTCTCTGTCTACTCCGATGGTAACACAGATAGCAGTGACATTATTTTAGCTACTGTGGTGGTGGTCGTGGTAGTAGTTGTACTGGTACTTGAAGGATGATGTGGTAAATATTACACTAGCCCAATTCACTACCGATTACAATTCCTGCTGCCCATTTGAGTCCAGATGGACAGAAATGTCAATGTCAGTTACAGCAACAAAAAAATATCACCAGGTAGTGATTTTCAAAACCTTCGAAGAAGGAGAGAGCAGTAGTCGGTGGAAGAGGGAAGGGGAGGGGGTAATGACTTAAATTTAGGAGAACTTAAAAACCTTTACACGTGATTTTCAAGTTCTCATTACCTAATTTGATTATATTTTACTAACGCTACCTCCGCTTTTCTTTTTTTTTACGACTTACTTTGTTATTCACAAGTACAGTTGTAGCCTTACTTTCAGCCCCTATAAAAATACAAACAGCTTTAGCATGTTATAACCAAATAACCATTTTTGTTACTGTGCTAATAACGCCATTTAAACGACCACTAACATAAAGACACAATTATAAGGTGCGTGTTTTAAAGTTGGAAAACCAGACTATCTCTATGTCTGTGCAGAGAATGATTGCGACATTAACTATATTAGACACGTGTGATTTCCATTGTCTTTCTTTTCCAAAAACCTTTGATGAGGGAAAGAGTAGTAGGTGGATTTAGTTGTGGTGGTGGTGGTGGTGGGGGGGGGGGGGGGGAAGCGGGGATCAAAGACTATCTCTGTATCTGAGCAGACAATGATTGTATTAGACACGTGTGATTTCTATTTTCTTTCATTTCTTTTTAGCCAAACTATGCCACAGCAACGCGTGGCCGGGTACAGCTAGTATATATATATATATATATATATATATATATATATATATATATATATATATATATATATATATATATATATATATATATATATATATATATATATATTACACTATATATATATATATATATTTATATATATATATGAATAGGTGTGTGTGTGTGTTTGTGTTTATGTTTATTTGACGGATTAACATCATGACACTCCGGTATAACCTATAAGTGCACCGTTCTACTAGTAATTCAAGACTGAGTCTTAAGAAGCTGCACAGATATGATTGTTTGTGTCGATGATCCTCAGCCTGTCACTGCTGCACAGATATGACTGTTTGTGTCGATGTTCCCCAGCCTAGCATTGCTGCACATATCAAAGTTCCGTTGAGCTGTGCACTGGAACAAGTTATTTATTGCGACACACATAGTTAATGTGCATTGCCTTATAAACCATTTTTGTCAGGTACCCACGACTGTACCTTGTGATATTACAGAAGAAATACACATCTAATCCAGTTTCGTCCATTTTAGGGCGAAATTTTTTTGTTATTTGAAGCCCCACCCTGGCTTTTGCAAGGGGCCGCAATATAGGCTGGCCATAAATATGGCCAATTGTCTGAACGCGGTTTCTGGGACCTCTCCACGACGATCCTCATCCACATGGTGGCACTTTGTGTCATCGGGTGCTTATCGCTTGTGTGATGTCCCAGTTGGGAAGAAAGTCAGTCAGTCAGAAATAAACATTAGTTTGAATCAGTAGAAAAGTATTGATTACTTATATTTCCGTCTCAGTGATCTGAACAGTCAATGTTTACCACACATTGGATCACATAGTACATGTTACGTATGTGTATTCCTGGACCCCGCCATTTATAACTGTAGTTATCTGTCTGTTCTAGAAACAAAACACAATCACAAACTTAACCACGGGCCACCTTCAATCTGATGTTGGCAGCCGATGTTATTAACAGTCTGAGGTAATATTTGTCGTCTAGTTTGTTTGCGCCACTTTCATGGCTAACAGTCTGGTATGTGCGCCAGCACTCTGGTTTACTGTTGTTGTCCTCATGGGCAGATCGCCGCTTCTTGTCGTGTCCCCAAATACCCCTTTCATCCGCGTCTCTGTCCTTACAGACATACAGTTGCGTCTTGTCTTATCCCTATATGTCCCTTCTGTCCTTATCTTCCTGATTTGTTTCTCCTGTCTTTGTCCTCACAGGCAGACCGCTCCTTCTTGTCTTGTCCCTGTATGTTCTTTTTGTCCATGTCTATGGCCTTACAGGCAGACCGCTTCTTCTTGTCTTGCCCCTATATGTTATTTTTGTCCGTGTCTCTGTCCTTACAGGCAGACCGATCCTTCTTGTCTTGTCCCTATATGTTATTTGTGTCTGTGTCTCTGTTCTTACAGGCAGACCGCGTCTTCTTGTCTTGTCCCTATATGTTCTTTTTGTCCGTTTCCTATTGGGGGTTTTTTTCCGGGTCTCCTCTAAGCGTTCCAGTACCCTTATTTTTTTACCCGTATGTCCACTATTGTGGACACAAGGTTGACTTCTTGAAATTAATGTAGATAGAAAGACACATTTCCTCAGCACATACAATATCTTCATCGCTGATCATAGCATCTCATAATCAGTAGGACGGTTGTCGATGTAATTGTGAGTATCGCAGCGACCACAAATACACCCAAAAACAAGTAAACAAACAATGCGGGGCAAAGAGAAAAGTTATTAATCTTAAACGCCTATGGGAGTTCACAGCAGGCTGAGGGAGCAGAACAGTCAAACACACACAAACACACACATACTTACAAATTGAGGCGCACGCCAGCCACATCAGATGACTTGTTAATCAACACAAAACTGATACTATTAGCTATAGGCCGCTTAAAGACTGAGCTTTGTCTAACCATCTCAATGCACTGATATTTCCAGCACCAGGGTTCTAAAGAGGTCTGGCATCTGTCGGATTGTGACTTGAGTAGATAGATTTTGTTCCAAACAGGCATCACAGCTCAACTCCAGAGTGAGTGTGTTGGTGAGCACTTCTTGCTTCTTTTAAAGCATAATTCAGTTAGATATTTACTACGTATTTTGAGACTTCTCTTTTAAGCAGACATATAAGGAAATAATCAGGTCAGGATTAGGCAACTCGCGTACATACATGTCTGGATGAGGCTTACATGGTTAGCGTTTCCTCGATGACATTTTTTGTTTATTTCATTGAAAGGAAACTAGACCGTTGTGTCCAGGTGGTAAAAATCATACCACGTTTACATAATAACAACAGTTTATGAAAGTGAACGACAAAGAAAACATTATACTCTCATGTATATCGAATATAAAGGAAACTAAATGGACGGATCAGATAATAATTTTAACATTTGACACTTGGATTAAAATGCGTTAAAATGCGCTGCCATGGTATTCATATAGACTCGTACACGGGCAAACTGAATAACATATGGAGATAACTGTACTTACAGGGCTCTAGGGCTTATTGTCAGGAAAAGACTCACTGCCCGTCGAGCAAGCATGTCCTAAAGGTTGACACATATCGTTGTTTCCTTCTAGGTCGAAGTGCATCTGAGAGGCTAAGAACCACATGTCTTCATACAAATAAGCGAGAACTGTAAAACAGATGTGTACACAAACTAGGGTTGTACCGAATATTCACTTCGTATTCGCTTCGGGGCCGAATATGGGACCTAATAACTATTCGGTATTCGGCCGAATAGTTGCGGTCGGCCGAATACGAATAGTGGTTACCTTACTCCCGTTTCTGCATACACTTTGATGGACTGAAATAACTCTCTCATTAACACAATAGTTGCTGTTGCCTAAGTCTGTCGTACCGGGAGAAACTGCGACCATGTTGCGTTGTACAAACTGCATAAAATGCCAACCACAGTGTGTGTGTGTGTGTGTGTGCGTGTGTGTGTGTGTGTGTGTGTGTGTGTGTGAGATAGAGAGAGAGAGAGAGAGAGAGAGAGAGAGAGAGAGAGAGAGAGAGAGAGAGAGAGATCATGCATTTTTCGTTCTTTCAGGGTGTCTTCGCCCACATCAAATTTGAAGATATTGCTAACGAGGATATGAAGGGGCGTTTAAATTACATCGAATGTACGGCCGAGCGAACGATGGTTTTGAAAGATGCAGGAGCGCAAAGACAACTAATCACAGACAACAGAAGGAGACAGTCGTCAATTTTCAGCTATGTTATGAGAAGATGGAAAATTGAACATTTGGTGACCGCTGGAAAAATCTGTGGAAGGAGGGATAGACGAAGACAACGATAGAAGATTCTTGAATGTCTTGTTGAATGGCATGGAGGTGTGTCAGCACACGAACTGATATATGCTGCAGGAGATAGCAGACTGTGGAGAGGCATGATCGACCACGCCAGTCGCCAGTGCACCAGATGATGATGATGATAGACTATTCGTATGCGTATTCGGCCGAATAGTTGGTCCCACTATTCGTATTCGGCCGAATAGAGAAAATCACTATTCGGTACAGCCCTAACACAAACTAAAGTTCTGAAAACGACTGAGGTCTAGAAGTAGGCGAGCAGTCAGCACTTAGAGCTAGAGTTTACCGCTGGTAACGTGAAGGAGAAAGAGGTCACGGGTCAAACATGTCATGTAGAAAGTCTGTGCATCAAAGTGACTATTGTTTGTTCAACATCTCATTAACACGTGCAAGCCATTTTCTTTAAAATTGCCTGTTAGTTCTCAACGATTTTTTTGCATGCAGCCTTAGAATATCTATGACTAAAAAATAATGGTATTCTTTAGTCCATAGATGCTCTAGATACTGAATACCAGCCAATTCTTTGGATCTTTTCGAACAATTGTAAATAAGTGGAGTGAACTTTTAGATTTTAACAGTGACAATCCTAATTTTCAGTTCAATTTCTATTTATCTATACATTGATAGCTGAAGTAAATTCCCCAGTATTCTAAAGTTTTTTTTTTTATATTTGTAAACTTCTCTTAAAAAGACGTAAGCTCTTTATGACATATTTGACACGATGCCTATCTAAAGTCCCATGAAAAAGGATGACTACTGCAAAGGTAAAATGGAACAGAACATGTGTTTTCAATTTTTGTAAACGAACAAAATATAAGGCAAGACATAAATAGTTTTTCTTTTACCGAAGGAAAGTGATTTTAATTTTGAATACACATATATAATTATAATTTTTTACATTAAATGTGTTAAAGCATTTATATAATTATTTTTTTCAGGAAATATTCAAATCTCTGTTGTTGTAGTGCAGTTACATGCAATAGTTATATGTACTTGGCATGTTTGTACAAGTGATTTCAATATGTTGATGACATCGTGAATCTGTTTCAGCTCTTAATAAGTTCACAACAGCCACAGCACTGACATCTATTATGTGTTACATTTATATTAATCCGTTTTAATTTTGACAGGCACATTGAAATGTGCCATTTACTTTTAAAAAAATGTACTCAACAGAAATGTTTCCAACTGATATGACTTTCTTTTCAAACTGTCCTTATGGTGTTTTAGGACACTGTCACTCGGGTGGGGAGGGGGTAGGAGTAGAAGTGGTCAATCTGAGGATTTAAGGCCACGTGACCAGTGAAGCTATCATGAACTGTGGACCATATTTTTAACATTCCCTGTGTGGGTTTCTAAACCCCATTCGGAATGGGGGGGGGGGGGGGGGGAGGTGTGATATAATCACTGCTATTGAAAAGCATGTCGTAAATTGAGACTAATTAGAGATCGTTTTTTTTCGAAATCAGAGATAATTTTTCTGAAAGGCGAGGAATTGTGTATCCTAAATGGAAAACTCTCTCTACGGCTGGAAAGGAATGAGTCAGTGAAAAAACCCAAATAAAATAAAATCGTAAATGATATTTTAATGCTGTTTTTATTACCACATTTTTCTTATAATAATAAAACTTAATCCAGCTGTTCTTTCTCCGGCATTAGGTGTTTGTTCTAGCACTATCAGTTCTCTACATTCATAATCTGTTTGTTCCTAATGTGCTTCTTAAACAAGGCTTGGCATTTACATGACCAGTGGCATCATTGACATCAACCTTTCTTCAGTAACACTTACTAGATCCCGCTTACAATGTCGAGATTTTAAATTTTGATGCACAATCTGTAAGGCTACACAACACTGGGTGCAGTACCAACAGTAGAGTTTTGTCAGGTCAGGGACAAAAACTAGCAAATGTTTTCGAAAGTACCAACTTCGACAGCCCTGGTGATAACGCCTCAGTGACAGCCGTAGACCAAAACTAAGATGGTATCCAAGGGAAACCATTAGAGACTGAAACAACAGTGTGGTACATACATTATTTAAATAATAATGTGTATCTACACATATAACTGCCAGCAATTTTTATTTCGAAGCGGATATTTCTAACGTGGAGCTGCAATTTCGTGCACATGTTTTTTTACCTTTCAATGCTCATAAATGTAAGTTGACTATAACATTAAAAATATGACAAAGCTTTTCTCTTACTCCAAGAAAATTTCATAGACAAAAGTGCTGACTTTTACAATATGTCTGGATAACCCCGGAACGGAGCAATTTTAATTTGTGGCAGGCACATGACAGTGTGCCTTGTGAGTTATGTGAAAGACGCTAGTAACGGATATTGTCACGTACCAGTCGGTACACGAGACTGACATCACACAGACCGCCCTAGCTTCTGTGTACCTACTTCAGGTTTGGTCATGTGACCGTACAGCATAAGTAAATGTAACAACTGTACAAGATAGGCATAAACGAATCTGCTGCCTGTGATTGTGGAGCAGAAAGACAGACCCATGGGCACATACTACAGTACTGCCCTTACCTCTCCCAGCAAAGACTGTAGATCTAGCTCAAGGGAGCCACATTGAAAGAGAAGCTATAGGGGACCAGTGGCGACCTTAAACGCCCAATCCTATTTGTGACCCAGACGGGACTCAATGTTTAGCATGACTGATGTAGAACGCAGAAGAAGAAGAAGAAGAAGTAAAAAGTACTATTGTACACTGTCCTCGACTTCCCAACTGTTCCTTCCTTCCTATATTTTTCAACTGCTTAAAGTAATGTTTTTCAAACGTTTTCAGATACTCCAACCCCCATTTTGAGTGAGGTAATGTAAAGGAAGCCACACACACACAAATTGTTTTAAAAGCTGAGTACTGTTTACAATAGCGAATTATGATTTTATTACAAGGACATGTGTTAGTTTTCTTCGTCCAAATTGTCATCTTTTGTGAAAGATATTTTCAAATATACAGATTCTAATGCTTGTATAATAACTACAGTCGACTGTTAGATTCAATTTGAAGCTTATTTCTTTTCATTGACTTTACTTCTGTTCCTACAGTGTGGATGCTTATATTATTTGTTTTACATTTTTGATTCACGGATGGGAGATGGTGTTGCAGTTTTGCCTCTATCTACAATCAATGCCCAGTCATCATCAAAGAGAAGTTCGTTAATGGTGCTAACATTTTCGTTCCAGAACTTGCCATCTTTGCTTAAAGCGTCAATGTAGGTAATACACATCAGCGGTGATAATAAGTATCCGGGTCTTACTACAAATTGTGTCGTGAAAGGTTTCGATATTCCATGATTTATTACCTTGTGCTTCTGCATATCTACATACACTTTCGCATACTCCGAATAGATAGTTGATCGATTACTCCATATCGAATACTTATTTTTCACGAAAATCATCATCTGCAAAATTCTTTTAAAAAAAATATGCACCCGAGGGCGCACACGATGCATACCTGCTAAATATTTTACTGTTAAGAGAAGATGTGCCCTCACTGTCAGGATATTAATTTGTTGGTTATACTACTACGTCATGCATTCAAAAATTAGCAAGCATATTTTTTTTTTCTAAATTTAGTGTGTTGATATAAGTTTTATGAACACATAAACAACCATAACATTTGAAACAGTTATTATGCATCAAGGGATCAGTGTATAATTTTATTTTCAAACACTCAATTGCACTGTAAAAAATTGTTAACAAAACATACCAATATTCGAAATTCGAATTATGTAACCTAAATCAATCAACCCCACAATGCAGGTGGCTACAATGTATCTTCAGCTCGGCCTATCCCTTGTCTCGGTTGAAAACTCTCTTAGACTGCTGTTTGTCAATATTTTTAGTTTGTCCTCCTAATGGCATTGTTGTCTACCTCTTGCTATTTTGCCCTCGATGTTAGGGTGGCATATGTGTGGGTTTTTTGTTGTTGCAAGTAATGCTATCCTCATCATTAATGTTTATATAACTTATTATCTACCTGATTTAGCGCAACGTTGTCTTCAGTGATGAGTGCAGATGCTGCTTGGACTTCAGTGATGATGGCAGACGGGTCTAAAGACGATTACTGACTGTTCTACTGCGCAACATGAAGTTTCGGAGGGACCAGTCTGGCGGTCTTACCAGGTATCTCAACATGGGAACCGTACTCATGTGCACGGTTTTGAGAATGAGACTGAGAATGTGTCACCAGTATTTGCAGACGCAGATGCAGTGTATCCCCCATGGAGGATTGCAGTCAGCAGACTAAATTACAAACGTCACATGATGGGCCTAAACTCATCATTTTTTTTTAAAATCATTTTCTGTCATCTGTATGCTCTTTATTGATTAACGTTTTTGTTAAGTATAGTTTTCAGTTGAATTCAGAAGAGATAAAAAGCTTGGTGGAAACGTTTGCTTGCGTGTATTAAAATAAAAATGGTAGAATAATAAACAATCTGAGATATGCTGTCGACACAGTGTTGCTAGCAGAGAGTGAGCAGGAGTTGCAAGACCTAGTGGAGCAAGTTAACAGAAGGAGTGCAGAATTTGGATGAGATATAAATTTGAAAAAGACAAAGACCATGATATTTAGCAAAGAAAATAATCAGCTAACAATGAATATCACAGTGAACAGGGTGAAATTGGAACAAGTTAAACATTTCTTATATCTTGGACAAGTAATAACATGGACGGCAGAAGTGAAACAGAAGTCAAGAAAAGAATAGGGATGGCCAAAAACATTTTCAACAACATGCACAAGTTACTGACATCAAGAGAAATAAGCAATACATTAAAAATGAGAATTGTCAAATGTTATGTATTCTCAACCTTACTGTATGGCACAGAGACATGGACAATCAACAAACAACTGGAAAATCGTATCGATTCTTTGGAGATGTGGATATACAGAAGATTAGGTCGTATTTCATGGAAACAAAAGCTATCAAATATAGGGGTACTGAGGAAATTGGGAATGAAAAGAGAGTTGCTAGGGAAAATAAAAAAATAGACAAGTGAAATATTTTGGCCACATTAAAAGACATAACAGTATTGTAAAGATCATCCTACAGGGAAAGGTTTAAGGTAGTCGAGCAAAAGGCAGCCAGCGTTACAAGTGGGAGAATAACATTAAGAGATGGACGAACAGCAGTATGAGTGAGTGTAGATCAAGGGCAAGAGTCAGGGCTTGTTGGAGATCCATTGCAGCCAACCTTAATTGAGGAAACGGCACCTGATTGATTGATTAAAATAAAACTATGTACACATATTGTGATATTCAAATTCACTTTAATTAATTAATTTTATTTATTTATTTTTGAAATCTGGTCCCACAAGTGACATCAGTTGTTTCTACTTGACCCATTCATGATATTAATTTTAAAAAAGAGAAGAGACATAAAGGTCTAAGCTATTAAAAGCCATGAACCCCCCTATAAATTACAGCAAGTAATATCAGAAAAGTTTAAAATATAAACGTCTTTTAAAAAGTATATGCTTTACATATTTATATCAAGTTGCTTTAGGCATACCTCAAACAGTGTGCTTTATTTGAATTCTAGGTAGATATTTGAAATGCATACTTTCGGTTGACTACTAAGAATCAATGCAAATAGAATGACACACTCTTTTGTCACATTCAGCATTGATCTTCATATGATGCTTGAGGCAACTGTCGTGTAGTAGGTTTATGTGGTCTTGCAGCTGTTTACTATCACTGTGAAATATGCATTGATCGTCGGCAAAGAGCAGCTCATTGAAGTCCTCCTAACTATTTTATCCAAATTATAAAAAAGTAAAAAAGTAAAGTAAAGATCCCTTTTCACGCCTTAAGGTGTATCGGGCATTGACTGGAGCAACTTATGGGCGACAAAAACGTCTTTGCAGCTCAACATACAAGTTCTCAGTTCATTTAATGTCTGCAGACAGGGATGGACAGGGAACAGTTTGAATATTATTGGCAGCTAGGAACTGCATGGTCGAACGTGCAGAATAGGGTCTGGCGTTGTTCTCTTGAAAAAGATATCTTTTAGCATTCCAAATGAAAGGACATGTGGTAGAAGAATGTCACTGACGTATATTTACGCATTCAAGTTTACTTTAATGTGCACCAGTTATATATATATATATATATATATATATATATATATATATATATATATATATATATATATATATATATGTATATATACATATATATATATATATATATATATATATATATATATATATATATATATATATATATATATATATATATATATATATATATATATATATATATATATATATATATATATATATATATATGTGTGTGTGTGTGTGTGTGTGTGTGTGTATCCCTGATTAGATTAAACACAATAAGAACAAACTCAACAGGTGAGCATGTACAGCTGAGATCTACAAATCGTCAGTAGAAATAATCTCTCGTCGACAAACGTTTCTGCCCACGAGCTCCTAGACGTTTTCAGAGAGTGAGCCCAACTGAGTTCATGAAGCTCAGGGTTGGTTTCCATGCTGCACGAAATTACCGGATGTTGTTCGGATAGGGACAAGACGAGTTGGTGATTTTGGAGAAGGTACTGTGAGATAAGAAGTCGTCGCGGTAGCATAATTAGAGCACTCTGCATACCTGGACGACCGAGTGACAAGATTACGATTGGTATACCGGACACATGTTGGACCTTTGTTAGCAGGTGGCAGAGGAACACTGGCAGACAATTCAGACACGATGGACTTTTAAGGGATGAGAAACTCTTTTCCATTAGACACCCGGACCAGCTCACCGAGGCCCGTCCCCTACGTTGTTCCGTTGCGCCCAGAGCCTGCTCGAGGCCCTCTCAGCAACCTCGCCCAGCTGTTTAAGTGTCCGTTTCCGTTCATTACCGCGCAATCCCAATTCTTTAACCACATTTTAGAGTGAAGTGGAGACGAGACCTCTCGCTGCCACTTTGACGGCAAAGACACGTACTGTGTACGCCTCGTCTCTCCTCAGACCGGCTGCTAAATCACAGTATTTCTCGAGCTTATACATGTGATTTTCGTCCATACGCGACTCATACGGAACGGTCAGCTCAATCAGGATGAGCTGCTGTTTCTCCGCAGAGTGGAGAACTATGTCAGGTCGCAGGCCGGTCTCACGGATTGACTCAGGGTACCTTTCATGGCTCGTCAGATCAACTGCCATTAACCAGTCCCTCGCAGAGTCTAGCATAGATGAAGCGAATGCGCCTTGGTTGATCTTACCTTTTTGAATCTGCCCAGCATTGAGGAAGCGTATGGGGACGACGGTAGGATTGGCCCTCGCGTAGGCCCGCATCCTATCCTGATCCACAACAGCGGCCAACTCCTTTAGCACCTTGTTGTGGCGCCAAGTGTGTCGGCCTTGACCTAGGGCTTTCCTGCATGCGGATAAAACGTGTTCTAACGTTTGCTTCGCTTTACACAGCGGGCAAGTCGGATGTTAGTCGCAGACCACTTCACCATGTTAACACCGGACGGTAATACATCGTACGCCAAACGAATGATAAAGCTCAGTCGCAGCGGGGTCATTCGCCATATTAAATACAAGCTGCTCAATATATTGAAACAGTTTAACAGCATATAAGCCCCAACCCTCTTACCTAAGTAACTTTTGCATATCATAAAATGCAATCAATTATTATGTGTCCTAATTGTTAGTTCTCATCTTAAGATTAAGAAAACATTAAACGTTTCTTATTTTCGCCAACCAAAGTTTTAGTTATTATTTAAGATTCTCATTACAACATACTCATCACAAGATACTTATTTCATTAAAATATTCTTAACGATTGGACAAAACAGAAAACCAAGGGTAGCTATTTAAAACTAAAAAATTGTGATTTTACGCCAAAAGCAAAAATCAAACAAGTTCTGATATACACACAGAAAATAATTAAAACTTCAGATATTCTCACCAACATCAAACGAACTCAAATCAAATGAAATGATTAGATCATATATATATATATATATATATATATATATATATATATATATATATATATATATATATATATATATATATATATATATGTGTGTGTGTGTGTGTGTGTGTGTGTGTGTTCTAAGACAATATCTATATAATTTTACTCTATAGGGTGTCGTAGTGCACGCTACACGATGTCGTGGTGCGAGCTATAGGGTGTCGTGGTGAGAGCTATAGGGTGTCGTGGTGCGAGCTATAGGGTGTCGTGGAGGCAGCTGGAGGGTGTCGTGGTGCAAACTATAGGGTGTCGTGGTGCGAGCTATAGGGTGTCGTGGAGGCAGCTGGAGGGTGTCGTAGTGCAAACTATAGGGTGTCGTGGTGCGAGCTATAGGGTGTCGTGGTGCGAGCTATAGAGTGTCGTGGTGCAAACTATAGGGTGTCGTGGTGCAAACTATAGGGTGTCGTGGTGCAAACTATAGGGTGTCGTGGTGCAAACTATAGGGTGTCGTGGTGCAAACTATAGGGTGTCGTGGTGCAAACTATAGGGTGTCGTGGTGCAAACTACAGGGTGTCGTGGTGCAAACTATAGGGTGTCGTGGTGGAAACTATAGGGTGTCGTGGTGCAAACTATAGGGTGTCGTGGTGCGAGCTATAGGGTGTCGTGGTGCAAACTATAGGGTGTCGTGGTGCAAACTATAGGGTGTCGTGGTGCAAACTATAGGGTGTCGTGGTGCAAACTATAGGGTGTCGTGGTGCGAGCTATAGGGTGTCGTGGTGCGAGCTATAGGGTGTCGTGGTGCGAGCTATAGGGTGTCGTGGAGGCAGCTGGAGGGTGTCGTGGAGGCAGCTGGAGGGTGTCGTGGTGCAAACTATAGGGTGTCGTGGAGCCATCTGGAGGGTGTCCTGGAGGCAGCTGGAGGGTGTCCTGGAGTCAGCTGGAGGGTGTCCTGGAGTCAGCTGGAGGATGTCGTGGTGCCAGATGGATGGTAAATTGTGTTAGAAATTATACACTGAATTCAAGAGAAAGTCGCTAGATACAAGCTAACAAGTTTGGTGACATTATCTTATCGGGACAGTTGAGAAGACTGTTTCTACTGTTATATTTTCCTCGAAGATTATGAAAATGCATGTAGAAAACGGCTGTGCTTTGTACATGACACAACTGTGCTTCTATCAGGCACAGACCAAATGAGACCTTAAGATCCAGACGCTGTCCCAGTTATCAGTCAGTCAAACAACTTTATTTGTTTTTAAAAAAAAATAAAAAACGGTAAATCTAGACGTACACATGACTGTACCTACATAAAGAAGCTACCGATTATGAACTGCAATTCAGTAAGTGTCTATTCGTTGAAATGCGCAGGAAAATACCTACACCCACCTAACAGTGATGATAAATGGTGCTCATTTGTGTTGGTGGTAATCAGGGGATATAAACAAATTCTATGGACACAGCAGCAAGGGTGACGAGGCAGTCTATGTCACAAAAACTAGCAATTGTAAGGAAATTGTTTGTGACAATGAAATCTTCTTTTCTAAACGCAACTATTCCTTGCAGGCAATTGCCAGTATTAGCTTGTACAGTTTACTTGGAATGCAAGTAAAACACTGTTTAAGCTATGTACAATGCAGTTTGATAGACATCGTCGCAAAACATTTTAAATGCAACAGACGAGCGAACCTGTCTGACAATTAAAGGTGCAACTTGCCTACATTACATAACGAGTGGCAGTTTCAAGCCTATGTGCCTAATATTTGTAATTGGAAAGTAACTTGCTTATTTAACGATTTTTAATACATGTGCAAAACAATGATAATGGTTAACCACTCTTGGACTGAAAATGATATGGATTATGTCTTCACAACAGTGTGCAGCTACGTGTTGGATTGACTGGTCATCTCGTAAACGTATTGTAATTGTATATCGTCTACACAAAACAATGTGCTTGTGACGTGTTCGGAACGTACACACTCAAAGCAGGGAATGAATGGATACAGCGAGAATTTTTTTGGTGTTTCTTGCGTGGTAGGAGGTCATGGGGTCGGGGGTGATTGAGAAGGAAAGGCATCGGATCCTTTAGTATGTTCTTTGATGTAGACTTAAGGCGGCTGAAACTTCCTCAAGTACATACTAATAATAACAACAACACTGATAATAATAGCAACCTGTTTCCTGAAATGCAAATAATATAAGTATGCAATTTGAAAAAAATGTTACAAGGAAAAACATTATTCCACACAAAAGAAAAGCGTCTATGTCTGGCCAGGGAACAGTGAATTGCCTGTACTTGTGGCACAGTCGTGCCTATACATCCCCCAAGAAATAGATGTGCCTAAGTCGGCCAAGTTGAATGAATATAGTTCGTAGCTCTCTTCAATCGTACTCAAGAACAAGGCCAGTGGTGTAATCAATTACACAAGAGCTGGTTTATTTACAATATTCTTGTCACACAAACTTCATAAATTCAATAAGCAATAGTATATGAACACTCCTTATTACTGGCTATTCGTATGCCTCTACGAGTTCCTTAACCACTGTTATGGCTAAACTCCAAGTTTAACCTATACCTTCTAAACGAAGTAAAGCACTAGTTTTCTCCTAACCGGTCTTTCCAGCGGTTCCAGGGCTAACTCACTGTTCTAGCTAAACTCCAAGTTTAACCTATACCTTCTAAACGAAGTAAAGCACTAGTTTTCTCCTAACCGGTCTTTCCAGCGGTTCCGGGGCTAACTCACTGTTCTAGCTAAACTCCAAGTTTAACATATACCTTCTAACGAAGTACAGCACTAGTTTTCTCAACTGATCTCTCAAGCAGTCCGGTCCCAACTGTCTTCTCCAGCGGTTCCGGGGCTAACTAACTTCTCAAGCCCCTGGCTCTGACTTTATTCCCCCGCTTTCCCGCTCTTCCTGGCGTACCATCTTAATCACTCCCCTGTCACCTGTCCTTGGTGGTCACGTTTGGATGAACGTATCTCTTCCGCTGGTCACAGCTCACTGGCACTCGTCGAATGTTTCATCCCTCACTGTCAGATGTCATGGCGGTGTGTTCTGCATAGCTGGCTAGGCCATGGCTTTCTAATCACCCATTTCTGTCATTTCCCACAGTGATGGATTAGTACGCCGTGTGGTGGTCTGAAATGTATGCTTGTTCATTTAACCCCTTTCTGCCTATATTTCATTACATTCGCCCTACACATTTTTAACAAAATTGTTTCCTATCTTCAATTTTATAAAAACTACTCTAATTATACCCGCTACCTAACTAAACCTTATGTGAACATCTAGCCACGTAATGAGAGCATACAACATAACATGTAACATCATAAAATTCATGCAGTATAATGAAAATTTGACATGCATACAATAACTAATAGTCAATAATTCTAAAGACATAAAAAAAAAAAAAAAAAAAACGATACAACTCCCTCGTTGTATTAGCATAACAACCTTTTATTCACTGGTATCCCTAATGAATGTGCGGAGTTGTCTGAAGTATAAAGGAATAGTATCTGTATTCCTCCTTTATAAACTCAAACCCGAAAACATGGTATACAAGAAATGACATGCCATGTATCCCCAGTTATCAATAAAGTAAAACTCGAAAATGTCATCTCCCCAAGAAAGGATGAAAATAGAATCTCTGAGAAAGTCAACATAGACTGAATAATAAGGTATAACCTTTACAGAGTATAAATAATTCTTATACCGTTAGGTATATTAATTGGAGAGAAATTTCTCGGAAACAATAGTAGCCTTTCCTCAAGTCGAATGTACAATGCCACCACCTGTATTCACAGGCATTTATCTACTGTGATAGTCCACAGCGTTTATTGTTGCTTCCCTAAGAGGTTGCTTCCTCTGTTTAATGCATATCACATCTTCTGTAAAGAAATAGCCGGCCTATATTCAGTTACCAATCATGTCATGCTTTGGACTGGCTTATCGCCAAGTACGTTTCTAACTGTGTACCTCAGTAAAGTCTGGTTAAACTCAAATCAGTCATCATTCTGACAGAATGTATAAGAGAGGTTTTGTGGCCAGTAACTCTCTTAGCGAACATAAAACATGTAGGTATTGTAATCTTCACCCACAACCGAACGTGTGGATTTTCACTTGTCCGGGAGAGTACAACATGATAAAAAAACGTTCATAGTGCAAAACCAAATGTAAATATTAAATGGCAAGGACAAAACAACAGTATATATTTAATCTTGTCGGACAAATGACATGTAGACACAACAACAGAATATGTGTAGCGAGCGCGGTACCTCTGTACACAGAAATATAGCGTACGTAAATTGTAATGAATGAAACTAATTACTTATTATACACCTTACAATCCCACATTTATTGAACCATTTTACGAACGATCCCATTTCATTCAGTCATGGGGGAAGAAAAGGAGGGCGATGTGTTGGCGGGTAACCCACCTACTCATCAATATAGAGTTCATATACGATTTATAATATCTACTAAAGTATTGTTCCCCTAACAAACTCGGCATACTAATTTGCCGCTTTGTAATTAATCCCGCGTGTAGAAAATCATGCCCCCTGTTGAATTCTGTTCGCTATTTGTTAGCCTTTATGCCCATTAAACTCGATATAAAATGAAAGACATTAAAGAATTGGTTTTCTTCTACTGGTTCAGTTATAATATCTGTCATTTGTGTCTCGTCAGTCCTACAGCTTCTGTCGATTTCTAACGGTTCAGGTTCAAGATTACCACCTTTGCTTGTACAAACTCTTCCTTCTTCTGTTAGTTTGTCTTTCCCTACGTCCCGCTGTATCTGTAAAACTATATTTTCTATTAGATCTGTATGTGAATTAATTTCAGAAATTCTTGTCTCATGTTTCTTTCTTTTGTAAGGCGAAGTTTCTACTGTTTCTTCTTCTTCTCTTCTACGATCACATGTACCGTTAACTGGTACTTCTAACGGTTTTAATTCTTTCACAGTAGACGGAGTATCAGTCCTGGTTCTAACAGCGACTAAAATTCTACGACCCGTTTTGTTTGTGATCCCAATTTCACTATCTGCGTCGTAGTTTTCTGAGAATAGATCTACCTGTATGTTACTAACTACAAACGGTAATGTATTTATTCCTTCACTTTCTTCTTCTGTAGGCATCACCTGTGCATAAGACAAATCCTGCTGATTTATTTCTTTAATTGTCCCTAACCTCTCTACTTTCTTATGTGTGCTATTGCTATCTAGCCTTTTTACTTCTACCGCGTTTACTTCCCATAACCATTCCATTGCCAAACAAGCCTCTTTATCTTCTTCTTGTTCCGACTTAACGTTGGCCGGTATTAACTCTTTATGTGTCTCTATGTTCCCTTCTTCTTTAAAGTATTGACCGTGTGTCCCGTTTACAGTTACCGCATTTACTTCGTTAATGTAGCATTCATTAAACCGTTTCATGGGATTCCTCTCTTTTAACCCTCTTACTTCTAATCTGTTTGTCTCATCATCAGCAGCGCACGTGCTTTTATTACCTGTCTGCCATAATCCGTTATAGTTACTGACCTCGCGATTATTTCCTAAGTTTTGCAATCTTATATTCTTATTGTAACCTAATTTTCTTAACCTGTCTCTTTTGAATTTGTTGGCTTGATTATGGGTCGTAACGTGGGCCCTGTAATCTTGATTAGTGCTCATCATGCAAAATCTGGTATCTGGATTACATGACCTAACTCGACTTCGGTTATTATCATGGATATTTCATACTCTATTTATGTTCTGATATCTGCTACCAAAATTACGCCACTGCTCCTGTGCTCTGATATTTCTGTTATTTTCTAATTTTTGTAAACGCTCAGCTCTGTTAAAGTTAATTTTTTGCCCACTTCCGTTTTGTACACATGACCTCAGTTGACCCTGAATTTCATGGTATGGATTCGGTCTCTGTGGTCTGAAACTCTGCTTATCAATATTGTAGTGTGATCTCTCGTTATCATATCTTCGCCTACCGGGGAAAAAGGTAAATCGATTATCATCGACCTTATGTGTAGTAACAGTTGCTATTTTATAGCTATTCCTTCCTCTCGGTGCCTCTCCCGTTGAATTATTTACCTCTAGAATATCTCTATCTACGTTAGCTACAATATTTCCTTTCTTCAATTTTACGGTTTTCCCTGTCGCGTTTGTGATAAGGACCGGAAAACAAAGTCTTTTACCTAACGTTACAATGCCATCTGTAGTTGATAAGCACGGTTCGTTTAAGAGTGCTTCCTGAAGCGCTGTTGTTCGAATAGTTTGACCTGGCAGGAAATATGGGTTTCTTTTTAAACCCGACATCACTACGTTGATTGAATTAGGTTTTAGGATGACTGTTTGTTTAGCACGTACCACCGAAGCAACGTGAATGTCATCTCTAAGATCTACGTACCTATCTCTAATTCTAAGCTTTTTAAGGTCAAAATATAGCCTTATGCCATGTTTAACTAATATGTCCCGTCCTATAATTAAATGACGGTTCATTGTTTTTACTATGATAAAAGGATGTGTCAGATGTATTCCACCGATGGAAAACGGAATCATGGCTTTACCTAAAACTGATAGGCTGGCTCCGGTGACAGACTGTAAGTTCTCTTTTGTGTGATGTAACTATATACTACCTCTAATCCTCTTAAATACCGAGTAATTTAGAAGTGACAAATCTGCTCCTGAATCCACCAGAATATTAAACTTA
This sequence comes from Candidula unifasciata, assembly GCA_905116865.2. Classification (NCBI taxonomy): domain Eukaryota; kingdom Metazoa; phylum Mollusca; class Gastropoda; order Stylommatophora; family Geomitridae; genus Candidula; species Candidula unifasciata. Next base: position 56,944 of record CAJHNH020003372.1, read on the forward strand.
TTATTGTTGATTTCTATTAAACAGCAACACGGGCTGCCTGATGCATTAATCTGTCTATGGTTTGTAACTCTCTTCTGCCTATTTATTTCGTTATCTCTCTTGTGTCTTACTGAACTTTTAGAGGCTATGTCTCGTCCGTCGCTCAGCTGTGCCTCGGCCAGCGGGCGGATTGCGCGTTTCCCGAAAAATGTGTATCTCCAGCCGCCTTTATTTTGTGTGTTAAGTCCCTGACTTCTGTGACTGACCTGCCACGACCTTTCACCTCTGAAATCTGTGTTAACGAGCGGTCGGTTTATCGGCTGTGTTGTGGGTCGGTTACCTGCCGGGCAGAATCGGACTTTATGGGGGCCTGAACAGTTATAATACGTTAAAGTGTGTTGCACTGCCTGTATGTTAGTGTGTCTGTGTCTCTCATTTGTGTGTCTTTCTCTGTGTGGTCTAAAATGTGATATGTCCATGGGTTCGGTCAACCTAGTATCTTCTTCTTCTTCTGTTCTTCGTCCAGTTTGAAGGAACACTTTTCGTCTTAAACTCTCTTCTTTAAGAGTTATGGCTACTGCCTGTTCTAGAGTTGTTGGCCCAGAACGCAATAAACGAAGTTTTTGTGAACTGTCCCTTAAATTGTCACTGAAGACTGAAACTAAAATAAGCTGAGTTTGTTGTGATTGTATCTCTTCTTTAAGAAATGCATCTTGCGCGAGACTCTGTATTCTCTGCGAATAATTATGTATGCTCTCATCTTTGCCCTGTTTGATCTGTCGTAAGAGGGAAAAGGCCATCTGTCTGTCTGTGACATCGCTGAAATTTTTTGCTAAGTCTCTTTTCAGTTCTTCCCATGTTTCTTCTTCATTTTGCTCTAATCTTCTTCTTATGTGTTCTGAAACCGGGAAAGAACTCATCTGGTATGCTAAACGTTTGATGTCGAAACTTGTCGCACCTGAAAGGAAAGCATACTTTTCTATCTCGTTTACCCACTTTTTAAACTTTTTTGTGTCTTCCCTGAAAGGTTCAATAACCCCTGTTATTCCCTGTCGCCGAACGCTACAATCTAATCTGGAGACAGCCTTGCTGACTTCTCCTAAAACTCTGCTGAACTGGTCTTCCACTGTTCCCTGTTCTGCCATTTTAAAAAATCTGGGAAATTAAGTAATGTAAGTAAATTAAAATGAAAAAAAAAAATAGAAAATGTCAAATTACCTTGTTAAGTGCGGTCTGAAAAAAAAAATTCTTGTTTCACAACACACTGTAATTAAAAATCGGCACTGTCCTGGAATTATTTTCTACGTTCAGGAAGAAAGGTAGGGGAAAGATAGAAAGGTTTTTCCTACACCACTGTAAAAATGAAAATCACAATATATTTAAACTAATTAGTGTTAATGTTCAAGGTTCTTTAAAATCGCTCTTTTTTTTCCTTGGTTCCTATTTGTAAAGTCGGACAGCTCACAGTTCTTGACTTTCCTATAGTCTTCCGAGTGTGTAAAGTTAGGAAAAGTTTATATTATGGCTCCAGACTAGAACGGGCGCGTCCCCCTGATTCTAGTGTAGACGGTTTGCTCCAGGCTAGAACGGGCGTGTCCCCCCTGATTCTAGTGTAGACGGTTTGCTCCAGGCTAGAACGGGCGTGTCCCCCTGATTCTAGTGTAGACGGGTGGCTCCAAAAGGTGGTGCAGGCTGTTGGTCTGGTTTACGTCTCTCTATTCTGATGACGGTTTTTCTCGACTTTTCTTACTCCGCAGGCACAATCATAAACTTGCTTTTAGTTCACCTTTTTATAGCAGTTGCTCATTTGTGTTGGTGGCAATCAGGGGATATAAACAAATTCTATGGACACAGCAGCAAGGGTGACGAGGCAGTCTATGTCACAAAAACTTGCAATTGAAAGGAAATTGTTTGTGACAATGAAATCTTCTTTTCTAAACGCAACTATTCCTTGCAGGCAATTGCCAGTATTAGCTTGTACAGTTTACTTGGAATGCAAGTAAAACACTGTTTAAGCTATGTACAATGCAGTTTGATAGACATCGTCGCAAAACATTTTAAATGCAACAGCAACAGACGAGCGAACCTGTCTGACAATTAAAGGTGCAACTTGCCTACATTACATAACGAGTGGCAGTTTCAAGCCTATGTGCCTAATATTTGTAATTGGAAAGTAATTTGCTTATTTAACGATTTTTAATACATGTGCAAAACAATGATAATGGTTAACCACTCTTGGACCGAAAATGATATGGATTATGTCTTCACAACAGTGTGCAGCTACGTGTTGGATTGACTGGTCATCTCGTAAACGTATTGTAATTGTATATCGTCTACACAAAACAATGTGCTTGTGACGTGTTCGGAACGTACACACTCAAAGCAGGGAATGAATGGATACAGCGAGAATTTTTTTGGTGTTTCTTGCGTGGTAGGAGGTCATGGGGTCGGGGGTGATTGAGAAGGAAAGGCATCGGATCCTTTAGTATGTTCTTTGATGTAGACTTAAGGCGGCTGAAACTTCCTCAAGTACATACTAATAATAACAACAACACTGATAATAATAGCAACCTGTTTCCTGAAATGCAAATAATATAAGTATGCAATTTGAAAAAAAATGTTACAAGGAAAAACATTAATCCACACAAAAGAAAAGCGTCTATGTTTGGCCAGGGAACAGAGAATTGCCTGTACTTGTGGCACAGTCGTGCCTATACATTCCCCAAGAAATAGATGTGCCTAAGTCGGCCAAGTTGAATGAATATAGTTCGTAGCTCTCTTCAATCGTACTCAAGAACAAGGCCAGTGATGTAATCAATTACACAAGAGCTGGTTTATTTACAATATTCTCGTCACACAGACTTCATAAATTCAATAAGCAATAGTATATGAACACTCCTTATTACTGGCTATTCGTATGCCTCTACGAATTCCTTAACCACTGTTATGGCTAAACTCCAAGTTTAACCTATACCTTCTAAACGAAGTAAAGCACTAGTTTTCTCCTAACCGGTCTTTCCAGCGGTTTCGGGGCTAACAACAACACTGATAATAATAGCAACCTGTTTCCTGAAATGCAAATAATATAAGTATGCAATTTGAAAAAAATGTTACAAGGAAAAACATTATTCCACACAAAAGAAAAGCGTCTATGTCTGGCCAGGGAACAGTGAATTGCCTGTACTTGTGGCACAGTCGTGCCTATACATTCCCCAAGAAATAGATGTGCCTAAGTCGGCCAAGTTGAATGAATATAGTTCGTAGCTCTCTTCAATCGTACTCAAGAACAAATCCAGTGATGTAATCAATTACACAAGAGCTGGTTTATTTACAATATTCTCGTCACACAGACTTCATAAATTCAATAAGCAATAGTATATGAACACTCCTTATTACTGGCTATTCGTATGCCTCTACGAATTCCTTAACCACTGTTATGGCTAAACTCCAAGTTTAACCTATACCTTCTAAACGAAGTAAAGCACTAGTTTTCTCCTAACCGGTCTTTCCAGCGGTTTCGGGGCTAACTCACTGTTCTAGCTAAACTCCAAGTTTAACCTATACCTTCTAAACGAAGTAAAGCACTAGTTTTCTCCTAACCGGTCTTTCCAGCGGTTCCGGGGCTAACTCACTGTTCTAGCTAAACTCCAAGTTTAACATATACCTTCTAACGAAGTACAGCACTAGTTTTCTCAACTGATCTCTCAAGCAGTCCGGTCCTAACTGTCTTCTCCAGCGGTTCCGTGGCTAACTAACTTCTCAAGCCCCTGGCTCTGACTTTATTCCCCCACTTTCCCGCTCTTCCTGGCGTACCATCTTAATCACTCCCCTGTCACCTGTCCTTGGTGGTCACGTTTGGATGAACGTATCTCTTCCGCTGGTCACAGCTCACGGGCACTCGTCGAATGTTTCATCCCTCACTGTCAGATGTCATGGCGGTGTGTTCTGCATAGCTGGCTAGGCCATGGCTTTCTAATCACCCATTTCTGTCATTTCACACAGTGATGGATTAGTACGCCGTGTGGTGGTCTGAAATGTATGCTTGTTCATTTAACCCCTTTCTGCCTATATTTCATTACATACTAAGCTTCTAGCATCTGAGAGCATGGGAGCTCAGCTGACTCGACATAAAATTGTTCCGAGCTCTCAAAAGGGTTAAGCCCCTTGGTTCTGGTTGCCCTTAGTCAAGGACGTCCAGGAGAACATAGGCGACTTTTCATCGAAATAATTCAATTCACTAGGAATGCTAAATTTTGTTATCAAGGGGTCTTGAATAAATACTATTACATGTTTGTAGAAGAGCAACTGTTTTCACGTACACATTATACACATATGTATCTCTCTCGCTCTCTCTCTCTCTCTCTCTCTCTATATATATATATATATATATATATATATATATATATATATATATATATATATATATATATATATATATATATGTAGGTACACACAAAAATGGCGTTCGCGGCTTAGGCGTTGCGAGTCCAACGTAGGGCGAAAGAAACCCACTGCTGGCTGCGTGGATTTTTATCATTGTAGGGTGCGTCACAGGTTATCAGGATGTATGTCCTGGAGAAGTAAAGACTGCCTGCGTAATGCTGACCACATTACCCACACAGTGCTGAGGATTTGTAAAAATATGATACGCTCTCCCAATATGCCCGATGGTATAAGGCGTGAAAAGGGATCTTTATTTTACTTTTACTTTACCAACACACACACATTATATATATATATATATATATATATATATATATATATATATATATATATATATATATATATATATATATATATATATATATATATATATATATATATATATATATATATATATGTCCATCTCTTCGTCTCCCCAGCCCCGTTGTTCTCAGGAGAGAACATACATAGAATGTCAGAGAGGTGATATTATTATCAAGTCGCTCACAAGTGTTACTAATTTGGCTAATGCAATTTAAATGGGTTCCGTCAAACAAAGACAGACCAGTCATTGTATAACCCAGAGGTAAGAAATAATGAACAATCTAACACATAAGCAAGACATTCTTTATGTATCGCGTGAGCTGGTAGCAATACGTCTGATTTCAGTTTGGATGTGTAACATTGTCTATGAGATAATACTGCCCTGAGTAAACGCACAGACATTGGAGCTTAAGCGCTGAATGAAGAACTTCAGTCTTGTGGCCTTTACTTCCCGCTAATTTCCTAATGTCATGTTTTGCTGGTTCGACATAGGCGCTAGTGTTATATGGTTGTTGTTTTTTTTTCTTTTTTTTCTTTCAATACCTGCCTGGTGCGGATTCGAATGCAAAACATTCAGGTTGGTAGGCAAACACTTAGCCACTGTGACTGTCATAAAACGTCCAGTTAATTGAGAGATCTTGGGACGTCGCAGGTCGACCCAGCCTAAAATGGGTACTAGGATGGGCTGTCCTGAGAAAGTAAAGACAGCCGGCGTAATGCTGACCACATTACCCACAGAGTGCTTATGGTCTGTAAAAATATGGGACTCTCTGCCCATATGCCCGATGCGCCGAAAGGCGTGAAAATGGATCTTTACTTTACTTTATTACTTATTGACTTAGGGAATCATTAATCAAGTGAAACAAATATAAATCAAGCAATACAAAAAGGAAAAAAAAAAGAGAGTCCGTTTATTGCTATATAAAACTTTCCGGGAGTTTCATGCGGTTAATTATGATGACAGTGCACATTTCTTTTTGTTAGAAAATATGCAAGTTCTATGAAGCTGTCTAAATAACTTGCCATTATTTCATTGTGTGACAATAAACATATTTAACTTTCTCGAACGTGTCAAATTACGTTAAGTGGCTTACTGACAGCCGTGATCGTGCCCCTGCTCTATCTGTACACATTCACGCCGATATATTACTTTTTTTCAGCATTCTGTTTCAGTCTGTATGTACACTATCTTTCATATTGTGTAGTACACAAAGGATAATATGCTAAATGTAACAGTCTCCCTATCTACAGTGCCATAGCCTGCAGATCTTATGTTAAATATGTGCCTGACACATGCCTTTTAATTTCATAAAAACAGCAAACAAACAAACAAATCCTTGGAATCGGTGTCCACCCAAACTAAAATGAACGTTAATCTCTCTCAGTTTCTGTCATCACTCCCCCCCCCCCTAAACAAATCTCTCTTCCTCCAAAATGCACTGACTACTCTTCTCTCCCACATCAAAGTAATGCGCACATCGTAACATACCCATACACTCTGTCAACAACTCTTGGATATTACAGCGACCAGCTTAATGCTGATTTCTGAAGTCAACAGTCAGAGGCCGCCTTTCGACCAGTTGAAAATGACTCATTTTAATTGAAGTACCATAGATAGATAGATAGATAGATAGATAGATAGATAGATAGATAGATAGATAGATAGATAGATAGATAGATAGATAGATAGATAGATAGATAGATAGATAGATAGATAGATAGATAGATAGATAGATAGATAGATAGATAGATAGATAGATAGATAGATAGATAGATAGATAGATAGATAGATAGACAGACAGACAGACAGACAGACAGACAGACAGACAGACAGACAGACAGACAGACAGACAGACAGACAGACAGACAGAGACAGACAGATAGACAGATAGATAGATAGATAGATAGATAGATAGATAGATAGATAGATAGATAGATAGATAGATAGATAGATAGATAGATAGATAGATAGATAGATAGATAGATAGATAGATAGATAGATAGATAGATAGATAGATAGATAGATAGATAGATAGATAGATAGATAGATAGATAGATAGATAGATAGATAGATAGATAGATAGATAGATAGATAGATAGATAGATAGATAGATAGATAGATAGATAGATAGATAGATAGATAGATAGATAGATAGATAGATAGATAGATAGATAGATAGATAGATAGATAGATAGATAGATAGATAGATAGATAGATAGATAGATAGATAGATAGATAGATAGATAGATAGATAGATAGATAGATAGATAGATAGATATATAATTGCACATACATATACATAAAAGCCTTCTCAGACATCCGATCGTTGGTGATATTAATTGTAGGCTGCACACGCAGTTCTGTGGTCGCTACTTCCTATTTTAATTTTTCAATATCTGGAACAAGACTGATGTCCAGAGGTGGATGAACAACCAGATAATTATGCAAAAGTCTACAGTGAACAAAGAAGAAGACAAAATAGAAGACGATAAAGCAGAAGAAGAAGAAGAAGAAGAAGAAGAAGAAGAAGAAGAAGAAGAAGAAGAAGAAGAAGAAGAAGAAGAAGAAGAAGAAGAAGAAGAAGAAGAAGAAGAAGAAGAAGAAGAAGAAGAAGAAGAAGAAGAAGAAGAAGAAGAAGAAGAAGAAGAAGAAGAAGAAGAAGAAGAAGAAGAAGAAGAAGAAGAAGAAGAAGAAGAAGAAGAAGAAGAAGAAGAAGAAGAATAAGAAGAATTATAAAGACGGAAGAAGAAGAGAGAAGGAAGTAGAAGGGAGAAGAAAAAAAGAAGAAAGACGACAGACGGTAGAAGAATAAGAAAAAAGAAAAAAACAAGAAAAAAAAGGAAAGAAGAAGGAGTCGAAAACAAACAAACAAACATACAAACAAACAAACAAACAAACAAACAAACAAACAAACAACAGACAGACAGACAGACAGACAGACAGACAGACAGACAGACAGACAGACAGACAGACAGACAGACAGACAGACAGACAGACAGACAGACAGACAGACAGACAGAGACAGACAGACAGACAGACAGACAGACAGACAGACAGACAGACAGACAGACAGACAGACAGACAGACAGACAGACAGACAGACAGACAGACAGACAGACAGACAGACAGACAGACAGACAGACAGACAGACAGACAGACAGACAGACAGACAGACAGACAGACAGACAGACAGACAGACAGACAGACAGACAGACAGACAGACAGACAGACAGACAGACAGACAGACAGACAGACAGACAGACAGACAGACAGACAGACAGACAGACAGACAGACAGACAGACAGACAGACAGACAGACAGACAGACAGACAGACAGACAGACAGACAGACAGACAGACAGACAGACAGACAGACAGACAGACAGACAGACAGACAGACAGACAGACAGACAGACAGACAGACAGACAGACAGACAGACAGACAGACAGACAGACAGACAGACAGACAGACAGACAGACAGACAGACAGACAGACAGACAGACAGACAGACAGACAGACAGACAGACAGACAGACAGACAGACAGACAGACAGACAGACAGACAGACAGACAGACAGACAGACAGACAGACAGACAGACAGACAGACAGACAGACAGACAGACAGACAGACAGACAGACAGACAGACAGACAGACAGACAGACAGACAGACAGACAGACAGACAGACAGACAGACAGACAGACAGACAGACAGACAGACAGACAGACAGACAGACAGACAGACAGACAGACAGACAGACAGACAGACAGACAGACAGACAGACAGACAGACAGACAGACAGACAGACAGACAGACAGACAGACAGACAGACAGACAGACAGACAGACAGACAGACAGACAGACAGACAGACAGACAGACAGACAGACAGACAGACAGACAGACAGACAGACAGACAGACAGACAGACAGACAGACAGACAGACAGCTAGTCTGCCAGCCAGACAGCTAGTCTGCCAGCCAGACAGGACAGGATCAGGACAGGACAGACGGGTAGACAGACAGACAGACATGACATGTTTTGGGGTCCCAATGGAGCAATGATGCGCAATACAAGACTTAATGTCTATTAGCCTCTCTTGCTCAAGCCTACCTCACCTTCACGTGGTGGATCCTGTTCTTCCCAGCAATCCAGTTCAATTTGGGGTCTCAACCCCCAGCCGGAAACTGGATGGGACAACAAACGAGGTAAAGGCGAAAGACGAATGGATGAGCCTACTCTCCTCGAATATGATCACAGTCTACCCTAGCAAAACAAGGTGCTGAAGTCGGAGGCAACCAGCCAAGAGACGCATCACAGCAATCAGGATGCCACGCATACACGCCATGGAAATATGTCTATATCAGCAAAACGTTATGGTGCTCGCCCTGTGATGGACTCTCAGGCAGGAGCAGTGCCGGGCCCTCTGCCTCAAAGAGGCCCAACCCAAATTACTGGAGGTCCTTCTCAAATGTCCTGTGGAGCCAGGGGACGTGAGAATAGAGCATCTGGCCGAACTAAGAAAGGAGTCAAATTAATGCACTGGAATGCAGAGGGAATTACAAATAAAAAGCTAGAGTTAGAAAATATTCTAAATGAGGAATAGATTCATATATGCTGTCTACAGGAAACCCACCTTACTGAAGATACAGTCTTCAAAATCAGAGGTTATCAGTGCTTCCGATCAGACACGAAAAGGCAGGAAAAAAGGTGGAATACTGACTCTTGTGAGGAACACTATCATTGCGTGCCAGACTGAAGTATATATGGATGGAGCAGAATATCGGATTCTGAAACTATAAACTGGAAATGCAGACTTCTACCTGATCAATTATTACTGCCCAAGTGATCGTTCCCAGGCATTAGACACAATCCCAGTTGAAGAAAAGATGATTCTATGTGGAGACTTTAACAGCCACTCACAAAGCTGGGGATACGACCATATAGACCAGAGAGGAGAGAAACTGGAGGAGTGGCAGGATGGGAACAGACTTGTGACTGATCCACCCACATTCTACTCGAGGTCGTGGCACACCACTACTACCCCAGACATAGCATTTCACTCTCCAGATCTGGAATGGAACATTAAACGATTTGTTGGAAATCAACTGGGAGGCAGTGACTATCGACCGGTCTTCCTGAATGTAGAAAATTAGAAGGTCACAGAAAATAGTAGGCTGCCAAGGTGGAACTACAAGAAGGCTGACTGGACAATGTTCAAGCACCGTACCAGTATACTGCTTGGAAGTCTCAGCGTAGACCAGGATATAAATAAAGTAGTTAAAGAATTTAACAAATGCGAACTAAAGGCAGCAGGAGAATCAATACCAAGAGGTGCCCGTAAGCATTATAAGCCATACTGGAGTAATGAGCTAGAAGATTTACACAACGAAGTAGAAACATCCAGAAAGATAGCAGAGACCAGGCCAAACCAAGAACATCACAATAACTACCAGCTTGCAAAAGCAAAATTTATAAGGGCAAAGCTGCAGGTTAAAAGGGAAAGCTGGCAGGAGAAAAGACACAAGAAAGTTATGGAAGCTTGTGAAACAAATTAATGATGAGGACACAGGGTGGAACTCAAAGATCACGCTTCAGAAAGATGGAAACATGGTCACAAGAAAAGAGGGAGCCGACCTATTTGCGGACACTTTTGCTTTAGATAACGACATTGAAATCAGTTCAAAGAAATTCAAGAAAAGACACAACTTAGAAGTCAGAAAGAAATAACAGAGGTGCCAATTACACTTAATGAACTTGTGTTGGCCATTTCAAAGCTGAAACAGGAGCAGATGGTATATCAAACGAAATGATCAGAAACTTAGGAAAAGTAGCCAAAACAAAGCTTTTACAGATATTTAATGCTTGCTGGGCAACAGGGAATGTTCCACAGATCTGGAGAGAGGCAATTATAATACCCCTCATAAAGCCTGGGAAAGACAGTTCTAATGCCTCCAACTACAGACCGATCAGCCTCACAAGTTGTTGCTGTAAAACAATGGAGCGCATCACCAACCTCAGACTACAGTGGTACATTGAAAGTGAAAACATCATTACACCACAGCAGGCGGGCTTTAGAAAGTTCAACTCTACGGAAGACCAGACAACATACTTCTCCCAAGAAATAGAGGATGCTTTTCAAGATTAGAAACTGGTACTCGCGGCATGGATAGATTTAAGGAAAGCTTTTGATGAGGTTTGGAAGGAGGGGCTTTTAAAGAAATTTAGAAACTATAAAATAAATGGAATAATGTACCATTGGATTAAAGCATATCTACATAACAGAAGAGCACGGATACAGGTAGATGGTTTTAAGAGTAAAAAATTCTACTGCGACAAGGCGTCCCTCAAGGTGGTGTCCTGTCGCCCACACTTTTCTTTTTATTCATCAACGATCTGGTTGCTGATATACCAAATGGAATCAAAATAGCAATGTATGCCGACGACCTGGTACTGTGGTGCACCAATGAACATGCAACGATAGCCACAAAAACACTACAGCGGGCTACAAATGCACTTGAGGCATGGGCCAATAGATGGTGTGTCAGCATCAACACAGACAAATGTAGCACCACACTATTCACCCTCTTCCCAAAGCAAAAAGCCGGCACCATCAAAATAAACGGAATACCCCTGAGAGATGATAAAGAGCCCACATACCTAGGAGTCACATTTGATGACAGGCTGACATGGAGAAAACAAATCAACAAGGCAGCAACCAAAGCCAGGAGGAAGACAGCAATACTAAGAAAACTAAGTGGAACTACATGGGGAGCCAGTGGGAAAATACTCAATAAAGTATACAAGCAGATATACTTCCACACTTGGAATATGGGTCAACTGCATGGTGTTCAGCATCTAGTACCACATTAAAGCAGTTAGACAAAATGCAAAATCAAACGCTCAGAGTCATCACAGGTGGGATGAAATCAACCCCCATATTAGAAATGGAGAAAGCTGGGAAAACACAGGCACTGAGAGAACGCAGAGATACAAAGTTGCAAATACAAGCTGAAAAGTTCCTCAGTATGCCAGATCACCCGATGGAAAATAGAACCTAGCCTTGGGACGGTTATAAAGAAGCAGCTTTATATACCAAGCAAAAAGAATATGTAGACAAACTTCTGACCTTCCAGAAATTAGTTGCCCACTTAAAAGTATTCCGGAACAAACCCCATGGAGAGAAAAATGTAAACTAACGGTACAAATCCAGACAAATGTGAAAGGGATATTGGACAAGAAAGAGCAAGATAGTGTACAACGCGGAATGGCCACCCTCAGTTATATTGATGAAGAATACCCACAAGAACAATGGGTCAGAGTCTATACAGATGGGTCCGCAGAAAGTGCAGTTAGAAATGGTGGCGCTGGAGTGTACATCGAATTCCCAGATGGTACCAGGGATAAGTCCAGTGTACCAACCGGGAAGTACTGCCATAACTACGATGCAGAAACCCAGGCTATCAAGATAGCTACAGAGAAACTGCTCAATACCAACCTTGGCTCACAGTATGTGGTAATGCTGACAGATGCTAAATCAGTACTTGAAGCACTCCAGTCTAGGAAACTACCAGAATTGCAAACACTGCTGACACAACTCAGCGTTCAGCGAAGAGTCGTAATGCAGTGGATACCGTCTCATTGTGGAGTGCCTGGAAATGAGAAAGCTGGTCAACTGGCAGGGGAAGGTGCGACAAAAGAGCAGCCGGATGTACCAGTCACATACCATCAAAAGAAAAGAATCATTAAATCGATCAGGAAACCACCAGCCCCAGCACAAGACGACTATTTTATTATGGACAGACCAGAACAAGTCATTATCCTCCTCCTCAGAAAAGGGCACAACCGATTACGTAACCACATGTACACAACATTCAAGATAGGTGTATCAGCCATGTGCACCTGTGGAAATGTGCCCCAGACAGCAGAACATGTACCCCAGGACTGCGCCGAATTTGACACATTAAGGCAAACCTTTTGGCCAGAAAGAACAACAGTGGAAGGTAAACTCTATGGACCACTGAATGAACTAAGAACGACAGTGAAATTTATACAAGAGACAAAACTGCTGATATAGACAACTTATTTCAGGCCAACGAAAGAAGAAGAAGAAGGACATGTTTTTGGTGCTAATGGTATTGCTCTGTTGATATGTAATGATTAAATATATGTTAGACAGTGCTTCTTCCAGCATGTGAACCATCCTGTTATTCTGCTATGATCTTTTATGGCATGCGGCAGGAGTATCTTGAGCGTGGCTTTATGGGATGACTGATCAGATTTATGGTCCTATAATTTTGACATTGTTGTAAATCCCCCCTATTGGAAGGGGGTCGGGGGAGGGTTGTATGATGTGTGATTTGGTTCAAAGAGATGACCATTCATAAGTCTCCCAAATTTAGTTACAGATTTCAGAGATGGTGTTGATGACCGCCTTTAAAATCTCAGCTGGGATGTTGTCAATTCCCCCGGGTTTTCATTAAAAAAAAAAAATAATAATTTAGATAGCCAATTCTACTTCGTCACTCTATATTGAGAAGCTGTCATCTTCCAGTGCTTGGCTGTTGTCATAGATGTCGGTGTCGCCATTTGTTGAAACGCTCGTACCACCGTACATATCATCTCAGTCCACTACAGCACTATCTCCCTAACTCGTGTACCACTGTCTGAATCTTCTCACTACACTACAGCACTATCTCCCTAACTCGTGTACCACTGTCTGAATCTTCTCACTACACTACAGCATTAACTCCTTACCTCTTTTATCACAATCTGTATCTTCTCTACACTACACTACAACACTATCTCCTTACCTCTTGTACCACCGTATGTATCTTCTCAGTCGAATACTACATCATCTTCCTAACTCTTGTACCACCGTCTAAATCTTCTCACTACACAACAGCATTAACATCTTACCTCTTGTATCATCATATATATCTTCATTTCACCACACCATAGCACAATTGCCTTACATTTTGCACCACCGTATATATCTTCAAATTTGAATGCCTCACTATCTTGTTAAGTCTTGTACCCCCGTATGTATTTTCTCATTTAACTGCATTACTATATTATCAACCCTTGTGTCACCGTATGTATCGTTTCACTCCAAAAAAATCACTATCTCCTTAACCCTTGTATCACAGTACCTATATTCTAACTCCACTATATCTCCTTATCACCTGTATCACTGTATTATGTTCTCCCCACTACGGCACTAATATCACCGTTTCTGTTGTACCAACGTATGTATCTTCTTACTCCACTATATCACTATCTCATTAAACCTTTTAAAACTTTATGGATCTTATCACTCCTTTACATCAGTACCTCCTTTTACCTCTGCAAAGATGCGAAATCTGCATTATGAGGGCGATATACCTGGTTTCGTCCATACCTGTGCTAATATATGATGGTATTAGGTGCAGTACAGTAACTGTCCATTCGTTGTACACAAAACTCTACCGAGCGATGCTGCTATTTTGTTGGCGGTCATCAGGGGAAGCAAAGACATTCAATGGACAGCGTTTCGGCCTCAACAAGGGAAATAATAAAATCTATGTCTGGATACATTATGCTATGCAGATATTGTTTATGACAGATGAGTCTGACAGATATGCATTGATAACTTGAATAAAAACCGCCAGTTTTAGGCTGTAACATCTAGTTGGAGTTGAATTAAGACACGCTGTTTGATGCATGCCTACTACTGTTTGGTAGAAATAATCAAAACATATATTCAATTTAACTGTCGAGCAAGCCCGTTTGACATTATTTATTCTAATAAAATGGAATATCCTTC
>CAJHNH020003373.1:0-12500 GCA_905116865.2 Candidula unifasciata
TCTGTCCATCTGTCCATCTGTCCATCTGTCCATCTGTCCATCTGTCCATCTATCTATCTGTCCATCTATCTATCTATCTATCTATCTATCTATCTATCTATCTATCTATCTATCTATCTATCTATCTATCTATCTATCTATCTATCTATCTATCTATCTATCTATCTATCTATCTATCTATCTATCTATCTATCTATCTATCTATCTATCTATCTATCTATCTATCTATCTATCTATCTATCTATCTATCTATCTATCTATCTATCTATCTATCTATCTATCTATCTATCTATCTATCTATCTATCTATCTATCTATCTATCTATCTATCTATCTATCTATCTATCTATCTATCTATCTATCTATCTATCTATCTATCTATCTATCTATCTATCTATCTATCTATCTATCTATCTATCTATCTATCTATCTATCTATCTATCTATCTATCTATCTATCTATCTATCTATCTATCTATCTATCTATCTACCTATCTATCTATCTATCTATCTATCTATCTATCTATCTATCTATCTATCTATCTATCTATCTATCTATCTATCTATCTATCTATCTATCTATCTATCTATCTATCTATCTATCTATCTATCTATCTGTCTATCTGTCTGTCTGTCTGTCTGTCTGTCTTTCAATTGTCTGTCTGTCTGTCTGTCTTTCTATCTGTGTCTGTCTGTCTGTCTGTCTGACTTTCTCCCTGTCTGTCTTTCTGTCTGCCCTTCTGTCTGCTGCGTATTGAGATCCGACACCAGTAGTTAAAATTCCCTGAGAGTTGGAAATCAAAAAAAAAAGAGTAGCCTAACGGTGCTGGCTAGGCAAAAATTTAGAGTGAAAAAATCTACCGACGGTATTTCAGGATCCTCGACGGTGCTACAGAGCCTGTGCACTGTGATGAGCTTCTAATGACTGAAACTTCAGTTAGAAGAAGACCAGATGACTTATTGGTTGCTAAGCGTGTGCCGTGATGTTGGTCTGTTGTTCAAACTTCAAATACCGCGTAAGAAAGAAACATAACAGTAGAATACACAAGCAGTAAACAGGCATCGGAATTTAAACGTCGGGAGGCACCATTCACCGAAGTTGGCAAATTAGATGGAGAAATAAACATCCGATACAGCACACCAAGCTAGGCTTCCTCTTAAAGCATATACTATTTATTGTCAGCACAATGGAACATCTGATACATAGCATTTTCATTTCCACGACCATTCACGCCCTGGTGATCTGATTATCTATACCGATTGTTTGGTGTTGATAGAAAATTGAAGTAGCCAAAGCCTATTTAAAATTGTTTAGTGCAAGACAGCCTAACATACAACACATCACACCATCTAGCATTAGAATGGAGATGCAGGCGGTAACTGCAGCTCTAAGGTGTATAGAGAACAAGATACATACACAAGTAGTAACTGTAACAGACTGAAAGCATGCTGGGAAAGGTAAAAGATAGGGATGCTTCGAAAAGATTGGCAAGCTTCACTTGAAAGGTCACGCGTAGTGAGCATACTTTGTATATTTTCTCTAGGCCATGCCAGCGTGGTGGGTAATGAACAGGCAGACAGCGTGGCATGATCACCTGGTTAGTAAACTGATATATAACAAGGCAGATGTGGTCAAGGCCCTTTTGTAACAAGCAACAGACTCAGTAGTAGAAAAACAAGATTATTATGGCCTGGGAGTAACCAGAGGGTCTGGCTGGCTCACTGCACTCAAGGTAAGACAGACATATAACCAGTTTATGACCGGTACCATCAGTATTGGAACTCTGCACTGGCTGCTGAAGATGAGAACAGAGCAGGCATGGAAATGTCCTGAGTGCTGTGATGAAAATTCTTGACTAAACTCAACCCAACTCCGACCTTATGCTACGGGGGCTAAACATGGTCACTCACAACAAAAGAGAAAAAGAGCATTGTTAACTATGGAAATAACATGCACGGGAAGGGCTAAAGGAGTGACTAGAAAATGAGGAATGAGGCAGCTAGATAACAGTTCAGAACCATTTCTAAACAATAAATAAACAGTTACAGAGACATCGTTGTGACGCATTACCATACACTAAAAGTGAAGATGAACGTACATAAAGATGTAGACCAAGAGCTGGATGGAAACTTCATAGCAACTCCAACAACAGTGAGATGTATCAATGATCGAGGTGGTCAGAAGAGCAAGAAGCAAAAACATTATATATGACTCGGCACCTGAAGCGGTAAAGAAATAAGTAAAGAAGAGAAGAGGTCAGGCTGATAGTGGCTGGTCAAACAGTTAGAACGCTAAATCTTCATGCAGCAGATCTGGGTTCGTTCATCGGGATACCTGAGTTGGTTCTGGAACAAAACTTTGAGTGCCCCTTTCTAACATTCAAGTCTTATCGTTCATTTTGTACTCTCGAGTCCAAGTAAATTCTTCTTTCGCTCCTGAAGACGGGGATGAAGCACAAATGGGAATATCTCAAGTGCAATGTCAGCTGATTCATTTAATATCATTGCCGACAACATTAACAGAAGTATCGATATCGTCACAAATTTTACCTAACAAAAACAGCAACAATAACAAAGTTCTTTGTAAAAAAAAAAAAACTTGACAGGATCAACTAGCATCCCCGAAGAGGGAATTTCAGGTTATAATTGTGACTAGGTTATGTGTGCCATGTAAATTAGATTAGCATTTCTAGATACTGAGAGCCCTTAAAAGAGCTCCTGTATTGCTGGTGCGACTGACAGAGACGGACAGCAGACGGAACACAGACACAAGTAATCGATCATAGTAAAACGGTTTATGATGATACTAATTCTATAAAAAGCGAAGCAGTATTGCGTTTTATTATAGCCTGGATGATAATTAATTTATCCAGACCACATTTGTTTATAGATCATCAATTTGAAGAGATGTTTACGCGACCTTTACATGTTGGCATGTAAGCTTGCCTACCCGCCTAGCATTCTTGTGTTCGAACTTAAATAAAAAGCGCTGAGATTATAGGTGAAGAAACCTAGGGTCTCCAGCTTCTTGTGTCCCTTTTTCCAAGCCCCACCCATCCCATAAGACATATTCAAAGGTTCAGTAACAAACAAGAACACTATATGATCAGTATACTCCAAGCTGCGGTTTTTTAAAGAAATACGCTTTGGCTGTAGAAGCTCTGAGACACGTGTGATACGTAAGTTTGTAAAGAAAAGAAGAGGCTTGGTAGATTACCGCAGGGGACACAAACAAGACATTTTATGTTGAACTGTATTGTACTTTGATGCTGTCAATAGCATCACAACAACAAGGATGTCAGTGACGATAATGGGGATAGCAAAGGCATAGACATGGGCAATAAGAACACTAACAATAACATCCACAACAATAACAACACTAACAATAACATCTACAACAAATTTATGCCCAGTAATTTGCCACTGCTTCTTGGACGGTCGGCTTGTCGATTCCAACGCAAGGCTCAAGGCCCAAACATGGGATCGAACTCGGCACCCGGGCATTACGAAGCTCGATTGCAGAGCTTGAGCCACAGACGCCGACATCAACATAACAGTGCCCAAGTAATCCCATTATATTAAGGAAGATGTTAAGGTGTAGATTACATCACAGTTTTGTATTAGTTGTCTGAAAAGGCTAATCAATCATCATCATTATGTAGCAGTTCCTTTGCAGAACGTCGCTCTCATCACAGTCTGCCTGAAAGAAATTCGGCCTCCTGCCAGTTCTCCCGCCTCGCGCACTTTTACACTCAAGGAGTCACTTATATCCTGGGTCCATCTTCGTGTCGTTCGGCCCCTACCCCTCCTTCCTGGTATCATGCTTTCTGCTATATTTTTTCCAATCCGTCGTGGCGCTTGATATGACCAAAATATGCCAGCGTTCGAGAAAGGTTGCTGTTTATTAGCCAATCTTCTTTGATGTTCAGATCTTTTAAGATGTCAATATTTCTCATCTTCTTCATCCAAGATATGCTGATAATCTTTCTTTACCATTTCAGCTCAAAAGCCCCAATTCTCTTTCTTAAGGACTGAGAGATAGTCCATTTTTCATTCACTTCAAACGAATATTCCTCCCTATCTGTATTATTCATGCCCCTCCTATACACATCTTTCTGTCTATTTTAGCTCGTCTATGACGTTGTTTACCCATCTGTAATTCCCCATATAGGAAGTCCTTGGTACGCAACCATCCTTCATTCTACAGGTGTGACCCAGCCACCAGAGCCTTCGTAAATTAAGCATTGCCAAGACTATTGTCATCCATGCTCTTTCCAGTACCTCAGTGTTTGTGTTCTTGTCCTGCCACTGAATGCAAATAAATCTTCCTGTGCATCTCTAGTGGCAGCTGTTTAACCGATTTTCCTGGTGCGAATAAGTTTACTATTTTTACATTAGTAAAAATAAGAACACGAAACTGAGACGCCGAGATTTTATTTCATTTTAACAGTTCATCAATATCATTGATTTTTAACAACTTCCTCAAATACTTTGTCCCGATATGTGTTTCATTTTCGTTCATCTCTTTAATAGATCTCCATCGTTTACGGCTTCCCAGTTAAGGTATCAGAGAGAGAAAAAAAAACGGTAAAACATTGCGTTATTTCTTCAAATATTGTAAATTATATTATATTAAATTCATATTTGTTTATTTTTTTAAAGCTTTTAATAATTTTTTTTTTTTTTTTGCCTCACAGACAGCACATACAACCACATATGTAAACATTAACGTCTATGAGATCAAATGTTTGAGAAAAGCCGACAACTTGAACTTACAGCAGGATCGAATGAGAACTGATGTTGTCAGACAATTTTTTGCAACAACACCACGCTTTTGAATAAGAAATGATGTTTTCCGACACAAGGCGTCTACAACATCTAGCCATCGAATGAAAAAAATGATACTATCAGACAAACTGTGGCAACAAAACAAAGCTATTAAATAAGAAATGATACTGTTAGACAAATTGTGGCAACACAATCTTGCTATCGAATGAGAAATGATACCATAAAACTGCTGCAACAAAAACAATTATCGAAAAAAGAAATGATACTATCAAACTGTAGCAACAACATTAATTGATCGAATGAGAAATGATGCTATAACACTGGGGCAACAAGAACGAGCTATAGAATGAGTAATGATACTATCAATCTGTGGCAAACAAAAATAACTATCCAATGAGAAATGATACTATGAGACAAACTTGGGCAATATGTATCGTCACTCAGACGCAGAAGATTAAATGGTTTGGTAATCTCGGTAGAGTGCAGCCACTACAATCACAAACACTGGCGTTACACCTGAACAGGATGACGTTTTCTTGCTAGTGACACGTCTGATGTTGCTCTTGGCGCAGCTCTCAAGCAGCGGTCTGACTGGTGTCTTCACCCTGCCATGTATGCTAGTACAAAGCTGACACCTACTGAAACAATATACAGTGTTGGGCAGCGGGAAGCTTTGGCTTTATTTTGGGCAGTTAGCAAGTTTTTCAGATTCTTTTTGGCAAGACATTCACAATATAACCGACCACTAACCGCTCCAGGTCATCAACGAGGGTTCCATAAATAATGCGAAAATGCTGAGATGGCCTTGTTTCTCTAGAATTTCTAGTTCTGCGTAACATTTCCTCCGATTATTTTTCACATTTACCATCCACAGAATAATTACCCGAGGATGTCCATGACCTCTGTATTGTTAACTAGTAGATAATATTATTTATTATGATAGTTTTCCTGAACATGACTTTCTGGCACTGGTGTATACATGTGAACCACCCCACTCACCCCTCACAACTGAAACTGTCCATTGAATGTGTCAGTTGTGGGCTGAGGGAGGGAATAAGCTGTTGTGTGTCATTTGTATATCTACTTGTTATATACCCTACAATCTCACATTTATTGAACCATTTTACGAACGATCCCATTTCAGTCAGTCATGGGGGAAGAAAGGGTGGGGGGGGGGGGTGGGGGTAGCTGTAATTGATGTATGATTTACTCAGGGTATAAATTCAGTCTACCCCCTGATGATTCTGGCCTACTAACTGTAGTGGATGCTAATTGTTCTAGTTCTATTTCTTCTTCTGTCTCATTAGTGATCTGTGTTTTTTCTTTTATTAAATGATTAGTTACTTTTGTACATTTAAAGCCTTTCCGTCTCAAATAAAGAAAAGTTATAAGTCCCATCAATATGCATAATCTAGATATCAGTATGGCCCTGTTTCTGTGTGTATTTAAAGTATTTTCTTGTAAATCAAGTTATACATCGTAAATATGTGTTCGCCTTAATTATACTAAAGGGTGTCGTGTATGCCATTTATTAGACGCTCCAGAGATCTGAAATAAAGTGGAACAACTTATTAATTTTGCTATATTCGGCAGATGCCACTTCATTACGACACTTCTGGCTACTTTTATTTCCGTGTAAATTTCCATTTAATACATTTAATTTTCTCGCATCTTTATTTTCCTATAAACCATGCCGCTCGTTTAAATCGGTATGCGAATTTTTAATGTCTGACATTCGTGTCTCCTGTTTTGCTCTTTTGTTAGGCGAAGTTTCTATTGTTTCTTCTTCTTCTCTTCTACTATTACATGTACCTTTAACTGTTACTTCTGACGGTTTTAATTCTTTCACACTAGACGGAGTATTAGTGTAGGTTCTAACCGCGACTAAAATTCTACGTCCCGTTTTGTTTGTGATCCCAATTTCACTATCTGCGTCGTAGTTTTCTGAGAATAGATCTACCTTTATGTTACTAACTACAAACGGTAATGTATTTATTCCTTCACCTTCTTCTTCTGTAGGCATCACCTGTGCATAAGACAAATCCTGCTGATTTCCTTCTTTAATTGTCCCTACCCTCTCTACTTTCCTATGTGTGCTATTGCTATCTAGCCTTTTTACTTCTACCGCGTTTACTTCCCATAACCATTCCATTGCCAAACAAGCATCTTTATCTTCTTCTTGTTCTGACTTAACTTTAGTCGGTGTTAACTCTTTATGTTTCTCTATGTTCCCTTCTTCTTTAAAGTATGGACCGCGTGTCCCGTTTACAGTTACTGCGTTTACTTCGTTAATGTAGCTTTTATTAAACCGTTTCATGGGATTCCTCTCTTTTAACCCTTTTACTACTAATCTATTTGTCTCATCATCAGCAGCGCACGTGCTTTTATTACATGTCTGCCATAATCCGTTATAGTTACTGATCTCTCGATTATTTCCTAAGTTTTGCAATCTTATATTCTTATTGTAGCCTAATTTTCTTAACCTGTCTCTTTTGAATTTATTGGCTTGATTAGTGCTCATCATGCGGAATCTGGTATCTGAATTACATGACCTAACTCGACTTCGGTTATTATCATGGATATTTCCTACTCTATTTATGTTCTGATATCTGCTACCAAAATTACGCCACTGCTCCTGTGCTCTGATATTTCTGTTATTTTCTAATTTTTGTAAACGCTCAGCTCTGTTAAAGTTAATAATTTGCCCACTTCCATTTCGTACACATGACCTCAGTTGACCCTGATTGTCATGGTATGAATTCGGTCTCTGTGGTCTGAAACTCTGCTTGTCTATATTGTAGTGTGATCTCTCGTTATCATATCTTCGCCTACCGGAGAAACCGGTAAATCGATTAGCATGGACTTTATGTGTAGTAACAGTTGCTATTTTATAGCTATTCCTTCCTCTCGGTGCCTCTCCCGTTGAACTATTTACCTCTAGAATATCTCTATCTACGTTAGCTACAATATTTCCTTTCTTCAATTTGACGGTTTTCCCTGTCGCGTTTGTGATAAGGACCGGAAAACAAAGTCTTTTACCTAACTTTACAATGCCATCTGTAGTTGATAAGCACGGTTCGTTTAACAGTGCTTCCTGAAGCGCTGTTGTTCGAATAGTTTGACCTGGCAGGAAATATGGGTTTCTTTTTAAACCTGACATCACTACGTTGACTGAATTAGGTTTTAGGATGACTGTTTGTTTAGCACGCACCACCGAAGCAACGTGAATGTCATCTCTAAGATCTACGTACCTATCTCTAATTCTAAGCTTTTTAAGGTCAAAATATAGCCTTATGCCATGTTTAACTAATATGTCCCGTCCTATAATTAAATGACGGTTCGTTGTTTTTACTATGATAAAAGGATGTGTCATATGTATTCCACCGATGGAAAACGGAATCATGGCTTTACCTAAAACTGATAGGCTGGCTCCGGTGACAGACTGTAAGTTCTCTTTTGTGTGATGCAACTCTATACTACCTCTAATCCTCTTAAATACCGAGTAATTTAGAAGTGACAAATCTGCTCCTGAATCCACCAGACTATTAAACTTATTATTGTTGATTTCTATTAAACAGCAACACGGGCTGCCTGATGCATTAATCTGTCTATGGTTTGTAACTCTTTTCTGCCTATTTATTTCGTTATCTCTCTTGTGTCTTACTGAACTTTTAGAGGCTATGTCTCGTCCGTCGCTCAGCTGTGCCCCGGCCAGCGAGCGGATTGCGCGTTTCCCGAATAATTGTATCTCCAGCCGCCTTTATTTTGTGTGTTAAGTCCCTGACTTCTGTGACTGACCTGCCACGACCTTTCACCTCTGAAATCTGTGTTAACGAGCGGTCGGTTAATCGGCTGTGTTGTGGGTCGGTTACCTGCCGGGCAAAATCGGACTTTATGGGGGCCTGAACAGTTATAACTCGTTAAAGTGTGTTGCACTGCCTTTATGTTAGAGTGTCTGTGTCTCTCATTTGTGTGTCTTTCTCTGTGTGGTCTAAAATGTGATATGTCCATGGGTTCCGTCAACCTAGTATCTTCTTCTTCTTCTGTTCTTCTTCCAGTTTGAAGGAACACTTTTCGTCTTAAACTCTCTTCTTTAAGAGTTATGGCTACTGCCTGTTCTAGAGTTGTTGGCCCAGAACGCAATAAACGAAGTTTTTGTGAACTGTCCCTTAAATTGTCACTGAAGACTGAAACTAAAATAAGCTGAGTTTGTTGTGATTGTATCTCTTCTTTAAGAAATGCATCTTGCGCGAGACTCTGTAGTCTCTGCGAATAATTATGTATGCCCTCATCTTTGCCCTGTTTGATCTGTCGTAAGAGGGAAAAGGCCACCTGTCTGTCTGTGACGTCGCTGCAATTTTGTGCTAAGTCTCTTTTCAGTTCTTCCCATGTTTCTTCTTCATTCTGCTCTAATCTTCTTCTTATGTGTTCTGAAACCGGGGAAGAACTCATCTGGTATGCTAAACGTTTGATGTCGAAACTTGTCGCATCTGAAAGGAAAGCATACTTTTCTATCTCGTTTACCCACTTTTTAAACTTTTTTGTGTCTCCCCTGAAAGTTTCAATAACCCCTGTTATTCCCTGTCGCCGAACGCTACAATCTAATCTGGAGACAGCCTTGCTGACTTCTCCTAAAACTCTGCTGAACTGGGCTTCTACTGTTCCCTGTTCTGCCATTTTAAAAAATCTGGGAAATTAACTAATGCAAGTAAATTAAAATTAAAAAAAAAAAAAAAAAGAAAATGTCAAATTACCTTGTGAAGTGCGGTCTGAAAAAAAAAATTCTCGTTTCACAACACACTGTAATTAAAAATCGGCACTGTCCTCGAATTGTTTTCTACGTTCAGGAAGAAAGGTATGGAAAGATAGAAAGGTTTTTCCTACACCACTGAAAAAATGAAAATCACAATATATTTAAACTAATTAATGTTAATGTTGAAGGTTCTTTAAAATCGTATTTTTTTTTCCCAGTTCCTATTTGTAAAATCCGACAGCTCACAGTTCTTGACTTTTCTATAGACTTCCGAGTGTGTAAAGTTAGGAAAGTTTATATTATGGCTCCAGACTAGAACGGGCGCGTCCCCCTGATTCTAGTGTAGACGGTTTGCTCCAGGCTAGAACGGGCATGTCCCCCTGATTCTAGTGTAGACAAATTGCTCGAGGCTAGAACGGGCGTGTCCCCCTGATTCTAGTGTAGACGGTTTGCTCCAGGCTAGAACGGACGTGTCCCCCTGATTCTAGTGTAGACGGTTTGCTCCAGGCTAGAACGGACGTGTCCCCCTGATTCTAGTGAAATGGTTTGCTCCAAAAGGTGGTGCAGGCTGTTGGTCTGGTTTACGTCTCTCTATTCTGATGACAGTTTTTCTCGACTTTTCTTACTCAGCAGGCAAAATCATGAACTTGCTTTTATTTCACCTTTTTATAGCAGTTGCTTATTTGTTATGTTGTAACAGCAGTCTTGTTTTTAAAGATGTTGAGTACACAAGACTGATCGTCCTGGTCACGGCACCAAATATCCTCACACTTGTGGCACAGTCGTGCCTATACATCCCCCAAGAAATAGATGTGCCTAAGTCGGCCAAGTGGAATGAATATGGTTCGTATCTCTCTTCAATCGTACTCAAGAACAAGGCCAGTGATGTAATCAATTACATAAGAGCTGGTTTATTCATAATATTCTCGTCACACACATTTCATAAATTCAATAAGCAATAGTATATGAACACTCCTTATTACTGGCTATTCGTATGTCTCTACGAGTTCCTTAACCACTGTTCTGGCTAAACTCCAAGTTTAACATATACCTTCTAAACGAAGTAAAGCACTAGTTTTCTCCTAACCGGTTTCTCTAGCGATCCAGCCCTAACTGTCCTCTCAAGCGGTTCCGGGGCTAACTCACTGTTCTAGCTAAACTCCAAGTTTAACATATACCTTCTAACGAAGTACAGCACTAGTTTTCTCAACTGGTCTCTCAAGCAGTCCGGGACTAACTGACTTCTCAAGCCCCTGGCTCTGACTTTATTCCACCGCTTTCCCGCTCCTCCTGGCGTACCATCTTAATCACTCCCCTGTCACCTGTCCTTGGTGGTCACGTTTGGATGAACGTATCTCGTCAGCTGGTCACAGCTCACGGGTACTCGTCGAATGTTTCATCCCTCACTGTCAGATGTCATGGCGGTGTGTTCTGCATAGCTGGCTAGGCCATGGCTTTCTAATCACCCATTCTGTCATTTCACACAGTGATGGATTAGTACGCCGTGTGGTGGTCTGAAATGTATGCTTGTTCATTTAACCCCTTTCTGCCTATATTTCATTACATGACCACAATTGCTGCGATCTCCTCCTGAGAATGTCTCCAAGTGTTTTTAGGCTGACAACACCCATTCTAATTCTGCACGTATGTGACCATGCTCACGTGGTTAACAATGTGGGAGCCACTCGCCACTACATCAACCAGAACGTAATGGGAGTGTGAATACATGTATGTATGTCTGTATGTCTGTTTTTATTATTATCAGTGTATGTGTTTATTTGTGTGTGCCTATATATCTATTTATGTACGTACACGTGCTTGCGAATGTATGTATGTGTTTATAATTTTATGTATGTAAGTATGCATACAATTACGTATGTAAGTATGTATGTATGTATGTAAGTATGCATACAATTACGTATGTAAGTATGTATGTATGTATGTAAGTATGCATACAATTACGTATGTATGTATGTATGTATGTATGTATGTATGTATGTATGTATGTATGTATGTATGTATGTATGTATGTATGTATGTATGTATGTATGTATGTATGTATGTATGTATGTATGTATGTATGTATGTATGTATGTATGTATGTATGTATGTATGTATGTATGTATGTATGTATGTATGTATGTATGTATGTATGTATGTATGTATGTATGTATGTATGTGTGTGTGTATGTATGTATGTATGTATGTATGTATGTATGTATGTATGTATGTATGTATGTATGTATGTATGTATGTATGTATGTATGTATGTATGTATGTATGTATTTTTGACGTGACGCGGTGGATAAAATGTTTATAATGTTGAGTAGGGATTTTCCTCTCAACACATTTCCTCCACCAGATTACCGGAACTAAAATCCGAGCTATGTTGCTCTCAGACAAAGTCCTGGATATCCAAGAAAACAACCATATTGGCTCGTTAAGTACTTTAACATTAGCTGCACTTGGTACCCACAAGAGAAGGAAAGGAATTTTAGATGTCTGTCATTATACTAAATGAATTATTAGACAGGGCAAATGATTCCTCCGTTATCTACCTTCTCCCGGTGTTATTATGAATAATTAAAGAATTATTATCATATTATTTGAGCCCCCACCAAAAGGTATTCTATCTTAACAGTTTAATTAAACATGTAAGAACAGACATTTGGAATTACAAAAACTTTTGCAGGATAAAACTTGACATACAGCTTTATTTACTAACAATGAACTTCCCAGTTTGTTGATTTACACAAACAGTGACTGGTTAAGGTGATGATAGTGATAGCTTCAGCGAGAAAACAGCTCCGGGGTTTACAGTGGTGTGATGATGGTGATATGTTAACTTAAAAGATGTTAACTCAACTTATAAGCCTTTGACAGCCGTGAGGAACTGTCAAGCTTGTCCACCTCTTCCTTTCCTGTTTTCTGCATGTTTCAGCTTATTCTCCACTTCATTCC
>CAJHNH020003373.1:17500-30000 GCA_905116865.2 Candidula unifasciata
ATGAAATTCGCAGCCCACAGTGTCGTGCCATGCACTCAACTCAGTATCTGGGCGACGAAACTATATCCTTTCAGTATACAAGTGGAACAAAAATGCCTAGTGTCCATTTTGAGCGGAAGGGAAAGGTTGGCGTTGTACGATCAGGCTGCTACTGATATCGTCGGAACTGAAACTTGATACTGGAGATGGGCACATAATGCTTATGGGAGTGTACCGAGTGCTTTAATGTCAGTTCTTAAGTTGAGTTGAACTAACATCACAGCACTCGGGAGACTCCATCACTATCCTCAGCAGTCAGCACAGTTACAATACTAATGGCACCAGTCGTAGTCTCTTTATATGTCCGTCTTGCTTTTCCCCCTGGGTATAGTGAGCCGAATAGAAACTGTGGGTTTCTTTTTCTTCTTCACTTCTACCTTGTACCTCATCGTATTGTCTTTGGAGATATAAAATTCTTTATTGAGCTCTGTCAAGAGCACTGCTAAGATTGATGTTTATTTCTGTAAGGCTGTTCTTTATGCCATCACTCCATATTTTCTAAGGTCTTCCAATCGCACTGCACACTGTGTAACTTTTTAGTGCACCTCGCTGTGGCAGATAGTACCAGGGCATTCTTGTTAGGTGTACAAACCACTGAATTTGTTGTTCTTTGATGGCATGTAAGATTCCTAGCATTCATCTGATTTCGTGATTTTGCATTCTGTCTTTCATTGAAATTCCGGCAGCTTTTCAAAGGCATTTCATCTCTGTTGTCGCAGGTTTACGTTCATTAGAGGATATAAGTGTCCACGTTTGGCACTGATAGCATCGTGTTGGCCAAAAAAAAAAGAAAAAAATAGTTTCGATAAAATTCATTTTATTACTCCGGCGTATCTGCGTGTGTGTCAACAGGGGAGATAGTTGTCCCGTTACTTGATTAGCTTTGGCACATCTCGAGCTAATTTATCTGTCCAGTTTACCGATGGATGTGAAAATTGCTCCCAAATACTTAAATTCCTATGTTTTTATGAATTTTTTTTAAATTTATTTTTAAATTCTGTTTCTGTCTTCCTGTCACCATTGACTCTGTTTTCGTAGTGTTTATTTTATAGTATTTTCCTCCCCTGTGTTACAATTTTGATTTAGGTGGCTCTATATGCATTCCGTATTTATTAAAATATGAGTACCTGGTCGTCGGCGAATAGTATTTCTGTAATATGTTCTTCAAGATTAAAGTTCATTTCCTTACAAATGTTATCAATGTATTTCCTTACAAATGGTATCCATGTATGTTTTATAAAAAGAAGAAGCGGCTATATAACACAGCCCTGACGCACACCAGAGTTCACTATAAAAGTTCTTGACAATCTTGCCTTCGATAATATGCATCATTTACTACGTGTGTACAGGCTTTTGCTAAAAAATAATAAGACGATTGTTAATATCCTTTTTCCCCAATAATTCCCACAACATATTCCTGTCGACTATATATAAAACTTTTTCTTGGTCTATGCATGTCAACAAACATATCTTATCTTTTTCTATTGTTATCTTTGATAGTTGTCTCAATGTATAAATGGCATCTGTGCAACTTCTGTTTCGGCGAAAGCCCATCTGTGCTTCTGAAAGTTGGTGCAGACAATATGTCTACCTATTCATTCCCCACCACGCCGAAATATATTGGAGAAAACGATCCACAGTCTGCTCACTACCCGTGACCCTCCAATCGACGCTTGCCACTCTTCTCGGAGCATTCCTGTTTCCACCCCTCTCAACATGCTCTCAGAGTCTGTGACAATTACGAAATGTATTTGCATCTTATTATCTGGCCACCGGAAAGCTGCAACGACGGCCTCCATCTCAAGGCTAATTATGTCTGTTGTTGTATCGTATGCTAGTCTGTCCTGCACGAATTATTTGCCATTGGCTTTCGCTAAAATCCCCATGCACTTCTCTTTTCTTTAAAAACATAACCATCTTTTAGATAATCGTAGGGACTCTTAGCCGTTCTCCATTTTCTAGGTGTGATGAAGCCACTAAAACTTCAGTAACCGAGTAGTAAGAAAAATTGTGGGATAGCTGTTCTTTCTAATAATTCAGTGTTTGCTATCATGTGCTGCCATTTAATGCCAAGTAATTCTTAGGGGTCGCATGTGAAAGCTGTTTGTTTAAGCGTTTCTCCTAGTGCGACTAAGTTGACCGGTTTTACTACAATAAAGAAGAATTCTGAGAACACGAGACTGATACACCGAGGTTTTATTTCAACACAAGAACACGTCCATATAATTTAAATTGTAATACTTTCCACAGGCATGTTGTCCCGATTAGATTCACTTCAGTTCATCTTTTCAATATATCTCCGTTGTTTTTGTGGACCGGCTAAAGTGAAGAAAAAGACATGCATAATATGGTTTTAAAGCTATATAATTTAGAGTTCAAATTTTTTTTTTTCAAACTTTTAATGAATAATGTTTACTTTCAATAAGTTCACAGAATCACTTATATCATGATTACCAGGAGGTAAAATGATTGAGTTGATTGTGTTAAGTTGAACTGATTCAAGAACCGACATTACAGCACTCGGGGCATTTCCATAAGCGCTCCGTTACCATCTTCAGCCGCCAGTGAAGAGTTCTGATACTAATGGTGCCAGTAGCATTCTTTTTAAGGGTACGTCTTGCTTTTCCCCTGAAGCTCGAGCATCTGACAGAACCTCTCGTCATTTCCCCTGCATCAGTCTCACTACACTGTGGGATGTCTCTCGTGCAAACCAGAATGACTCGCAAAGCTGCATTCTGAATGCGCTCTAGTTTGTCCCTCTGACACTTTGAGACTAACCTGTCCCACTCCATAATCAACCAGTGACAGGATCAGGTGCTAATACAGTGTTAAAGCATTCTCTGCTCTACGTCATTTGCCGCCATAGTCTTAAGTGCACTAAGTCATTTTTGGCATCTTGTCACAACACTCTCCACATAGTCCTTAAAGGACAGGCTTCAGTCAAATGTAATTCTAAATACTTTATTTTGCTCTTTTTAAATGTTTGAAAAAGCCACCAACTTAACCTAACAAGATCGAATGAGAAATTATACTGTTAGATACATTGTGGCAACAAGAAAAAGCTATCGAGTGAGAAATGATTTTGTCAGACACACTGTAGCAAACATACCAAGCTATCGACTGAGACTTGATGTTGTCGGACAAACTGTGACAACAATACCAAGCTACCGAATTAGAAATGATGATGTCAGATAAATTTTGGCAAAAACACCAAGCTATCGAATAAGAAGTGATGCTTTAAATACATTTTGGCATCATCACCAAGCTATAGAATGAGCATTGATGCTGTCAGATAAATTTTGGCACTAACACAAAGCTATCAAATGAGAAATGATGCTGTCAGACCAACTGTGGCAACAAAATCAAGCTATCAAATGGGAAATGATACTGTTATTCAAATTGTGGCAACAACAACTATCTTTTTTCAGACGTTGAAGATCAAATGGTTTGGTAATCTCGATAGAATGCAGTCACTAAAATGACACACTGACGTTACAGATGCACAGTATGACATAAAAGACACATCCTCACAAAGACCAATACAAAGACCAATCAATCATTAGTCGAGGTCCCAAATTTACTACTGACGGGCTGCACCTGAAGCACTCCCTTTTGCTGCGAGAGGAAATCACATAACATGTGCTTCACAGTCCCATTAGAATACTGATGAAAAAGATGTCAGTCCGAGATACATCTTGAAACTCGCACACGCAAGCTAAATGCATAAGGCCAGTGCCACACATAGGGTGATGGACAGCAAAGCGGTTCTAAACACGCTATTACCGACCAAAGGCAATGAAACAATGATGCATACTAGACCGGAAAATGATTCTAGCTTACTCTTATTATTCTGCTCTCTCTGTGTATGTATGTGTTATGTATGACCGATTTTCGGTCGCTGACAAAGCGGAGTGACGCGTGACGGTCGAAAAACATATATCTACGAATCCGATCATTCTACGCACGTGTAGCATGGGATACGAAATAATTACAGTTTGGTGAAAGTAATGCAGTGGGGGAGTGACGACAGGTTCTGGCAAAATGGAACTTCTCCTATCAACGTTCACAGCGTTGCTCGGGCCTTGAAGAGGTAAAGTTCGCCCACGGGTGGTTAAAGTAGTATCATCTGTGTTTACAGCTAGACTGCAACATGTCCTGTTTCTGTGTGTGCATTTCTTCGTGATCATTTTTGTCCACGGATGGTTGAAGATAGGCTACGATACAAGTTGAATAATTGTACAACTATTCCTATTCATCCTTCTACCTATCTGTCCATCTATATATACATCAATTTGGAGCTGCTGTATTGTTGGAATAACTTCTATGCATTGTTATCTATCTCTTTATATCTAAGAAAATACCAAAAAAAATAAGTCGAGACCCTGGCATGTCACATGATGATGATAGATGACCAACTTTAAAGCATCATCTGACGCTGGCCCCTATTATCAGTTTGTACATATTTCTATCTTTAACACATAGAGCTCCCACCATCAAGTTGAGCAATACTCTCGTCTTTATTTTTCTACATAACCCGCGGGTCCTTTGCCTTATTACACGGCCCCATTCGTCTCGTCAGTGCCCCTTTTGAATACCTCTTACGGCTGACGGGGTTGTACTCTATGAGACCTTCTTTCTGTTTTAGACATCGTCTCTCCACCCATATCACCTCTTCGAGAGTCCTCACAAAGCTTTGTGTGTTGTCACTTTATCCGCAACAAACATCTTTGTTATTATAAGGGACCCCTGCCATCCCGCTTTCTGTCTTATACATACATTACATGCATGAACATACTATAGGTTGAAAAGCAATTATAGCACCAAAATATGTATATACTAGCTGTACTCTGCCACGCGTTGCTGTGGCCCCGAATGGCGAAATGGAAATGAAAGAAAGTAGCTCTCAACTAAAAGTGTCTGTCATAACCCTTACCCCCCCCCCCCTTTTTTTTTCCTCTCCCCTCCACCCAGTCATATATCCCTATCCGAAGGATTGAAAAATCATCACTGGCGAAAGTATCAAAATAGACATAGTTAAGAAATGAGAACTTAAAAATAATGTTTTAAGCTCTCTTAGCTACCAGTGTCTATCATAACTCCCCCCCCCCTCCCCACCCCTCCCCAATAATATTTCCCTCTCCGAAGGAATGAAAAAGCATCACTTTGCGAAATTATTGAAACAGAAACAGTTTAGAAATGATAACTTTACAATAATGTTTTGAGCTCTCTCAGTTAACAGTGTCTGCCATAACCCCCCCCCCCCCCACCTCCCCCACTAATCATATCATCCTCGCCGAAGGATGGGAAAGTCATCATCTGACGAAATATTAAAACTAAACTGAGCTTTGCGTCCGTCCACCCAGACACAGATGGATAGCATTAATGTGTAATGAGAAGTAAATGTGGCCTGTGTAACAGCTACCACATCACCCATCCAGTACCAGTACTACTGCTGCCACTACCACCACCACCTGTTTGTATGTATGTGTGTTTGCCTGTATGTATGCCTGTATGTATGTATGCATGTATGTGTGTGTGTGTGTGTAAATGAGTGGGTGAGCGTGTGTATGTTTGTGGGTGTGTGTATGCACGGGCAGTTTTGTTCATGCACTTTACAACTCATGCTTTTGTTTTCGTTTATAATATTCATAATATGCATATCATCATATGATCAAAACATGCTTTATAAGTAAAATACAGCTGCTGTGCGAAAGATGGTTGACTGGAAGGGCCGAATGTAAGAAAATAAAGTTCTTTCGTTAGTTCCTTCTGTCTTTGTGCCTGAATGTCTGTCTGGCCGTCTACCTAATTATCATAGCACACAGTTTAAATATCTGGAAGAGCTTATACAGCAGACTTACCTGTGTGTGCAAATTGCCCTTCCTACTCGTATTGTTGACATTTCAATTTATATGGTGGTTCCAAATATGATGCAAAAAAAACTCTACACACGAGGGGTGAGCAACATGACCCTCTCACCATTCTACATTCCCCATGAATTTCAACGCAAGGTGGTCTTTCCTAGCGAAATTAATTAAAAAGGTAACAATTACTCTTTAAATATCACTGACACATCGTCCATAAATCTGGCATATACAGGGCTCGGTACATAGATGCATCAGCAACCTTTCTAGCAGAGAAACCGGCCAGCGATGAGTCAAATAATGTGATCTGCATTGCACCGCCTTTTTTAAAAAACATGTTGACCACGTTATAACAAAAGCACGCAAAGGCCTCTCGGCAATGAGGGGCATGGCCACTGAGCAGAGACTTTTGTTTTTGTTCCAGGGACATGTACTTTCTCTCAAGGAATATGCTCCAGCCATAGCCACCATCAGCTATACTAAGATTGACGGACTTGAGAGGTTGCAAAACGAAGCAAAACGCATCATTCTGGAGTGCACTAGCAATACTTCTTGAGTTCTCAACCATGGACTACATGATCAAGATCTGGAGAGCTCGTTCATACCTCAAGATAAGCTCAGATCTGAAGTACCATTTGCACCACATGCTCTTTAAGAAAAAGGGCAAAAGGCTTTAAAAGGGGCAAATCATGGCTGGGTAGGATGACATCATGCATGTTTGCAGCCTTATATATATATATATCCATCAAGTAAAGTAATGGACACCAGCGTCTAAAGCTCCGAAACTCACATTATAGGTATCAAGTCAGATGAGACGGATGTGGTGATTCTCACAGACGGGTCCGTTACAAGAGGACACAAGAGTGCATGGGCAAAACAGCTTGCTCTTCAGGCAGAAGAGTTATAGAAGCCAGCAATGCCTTCTCCATGACTACCAGCAGCCTGATGATGGAGGTGATGGTGGTGACTCGAACTTTCTTGTAGCTAGAATCACAGGACCATTCCAGCGTGTGTGTGTGTGTGTGTGTGTGCTGAGTGATTCTTTGAGCACGATCCAGCAGGTCGAGGCAGGCTGGTTACTCAGATAGTGGTTTGTGCCATTTCAAAACTGTTCTGTGTGTGCAGTTACCTTCATATTCGTCCTAGGGCATGCAGGTGTTGGTGGTAATGAAAGAGGTGACCGACTGGCAGGTGCTGCATTAATTAAAGATGGCCGGCCCATAGATCACGTATACATTGAGAGATAGGATGTTCGGAGTATTTTGGAAGCAACGTGTCCACATCACTGCCAAGAATACGAGAATTGGAAGTAAAGATGAGCACAGTCAAGCATGAGAAGCGACGCTTATGAATATGTTGAGAGGTGAATATCAATGCCTATAGATGTGACCGGAGTTATGTGAATATAATTTAACTTATAATTTAATTCATTGCACCGCCTGCCTTTTCTTTCCACGAATTACCTTCGTACGCTTTTATCATGATATATATATATATATACATATATACATGAATGTGACTCAGGGTGTACTTAAACTCATGTCATTCTAACAGGTGAACATCTAGGTCTAGGCCCTTCAATCCTATTGTGTATATATATATATAAAGAGAGAGAGAGAGAGAGAGAGAGAGAGAGAGAGAGAGAGAGAGAGGCATGGTACCAGGAAGGAAGGGCAGGGGCTGACCGACACGAAGATGGGCACAGCATATAAGTGACTCCTTGAGTTTAAAAGTGCATGAGACTGGAGAACTGGTGAGAGACCGAGTTTCTTTCAAGCAGACTGTGATGAGAGCGACGTTCTGCAAAGGACTTGCTACATGATGATAATGATGATATATATATATATAAATATATATATATATATATATATATATATATATATATATATATATATATATATATATATATATATATATATATAATATATAAATGTTTGTGTGTTTTGTTTGGTCTCTATAGACTCGGAAAACTACTGAACTAATTTAGCTGAAATTTTTCAGGATATGTTTTGTTGTGATACCGGATTTTGAACCATCGTGGTTTGAAATTCAACCTGTCACTGTTAGAGATAGGTGACCACAATTTATGCCAAAATATACGCAACTAATATTTATAACTTTAGTGATTTCTAATTATAGCCACGTTAGTAATTGCGCATGCGCCGTATTTACTCATGATTTCTATTTTCTGTTTTTTTTTTCTTCAAACAACCCTCGATGAAAAGAGGGGGGGGGGGGGGGCATCAAGGACTATCTCGACGTCGGCGCAGACAGTGACTGCGACATTAACTTCATTAACCGTGTTAACAGAATCTAGACAAATTCTAGGAAGATGGCAGGAATACTGCAGCGGAATGTATGATATGAATGACAGTGAGGATATGAATGATATACATGAACCAGTAACAGTAGAGGCAGAACCTGAACCTTCATTAGATGAAATTTCATGGGCAATAAGGAGCCTGAAAAATGGTAAATCACCTGGATGTGATGAGATACTAGCTGAATTGATTAATGCGGGAGGAGAACAAAGCATACAAATCTATCATGCATTATGTGAAAAGATATGGAAATATGGTATTTGGCCAAAAGACTGGAAGAGAACTATCTTCATTCCAATACCAAAAAAGGGTGACCTGAAATTATGTATAAACTATCGAACTATTGCCCTGATCAGTCATGCAAGTAAAATTCTACTAAAAATTATAATGAGAAGACTACATAAGAAAATGGAAGAAGAGATTAATGTAGCTCAGGCTGGATTTAGACAGGGAAGAGGAACAAGAGATCATATATTCAACATGCGTTTAATAATAGGGAAGTGTAGAGAATTTAATGTAAATCTGTTCTTATGTTTTGTGGATTATTCAAAAGCATTTGACTGTGTACAACATCAGAAGCTTTGGGAAATCATGAGGAATATGGGCTTTCCATCACATATAGTGCAGCTCATTAAAATGCTCTATCAAGACCAACAAGCAGCAGTCAGAATAGATGGAGAGACATCAGACTGGTTTGGCATCAAGCAAGGAGTCCGTCAGGGATGTGTGCTGTCACCGTATTTGTTCAACCTGTACGCCGAAAATATAATGAGGAATGTAAGAGATGATATAAACAAGGAACAATATGATTCCCTAAACATCGGTGGTCATGAAGTACCAGAAATTCGTTATGCTGATGATACAGTTTTACTATCAACATCACAAAATGGTTTAGAAAACTTATTAACCTCACTCCAAAGAAATAGTGAAAATCATAACTTTTTTCTTAACATAGCAAAACCAAAGATAATGCATACAAACAAAACTGCCATGGAGAAGGAAATATATGTTAATGAGGAAAGATTGGAAGTGGTGGAAAATTTCGAATATCTTGGGTCACTGGTTACCAACAATGGTGACACAATGAAAGAAATTAAACGGCGACTATCAATTGCACTTCAAAGACTAAAACAACTGAATAAATTATGGAATTGTACAGATAGAATTACAAAGGTCAGATTTTTAAGAGCATGCATCTTTCCCATTGCAACATACGCCTGTGAGACCTGGACACTTACTAAACAAGCGAAACAGCGCATAAATGCATTTGAATATAAATGTTACAGACAGGTTCTAAGAATATCTTGGGTAAAGAAAAGAACAAATGCATCCATACTTTAAGAGCTGAATATTGAAGAGGGTTGGCTAGTAAAGACAATAAAACAAAGGAAATTGAAATATTTTGGTCACTTGAAACGTCATGGTAGTCTAGAGAGAACAATAATGGAGGGGTATATGCCTGGGAAGAGAGGAAGAGGAAGGTCAAGGAGAAGATGGGTGCAGGATGTGGCAGATGATCTCCAGATGGGTGTATCAGACGCAGGACATCTTGCTCAGGATAGGAAGGTTTTCCGGCGGGTTGTTATGGCAGCGAGGTTCCGCGAGGGACATGCTACTGAATGAATGAAATGTGTTAGACACGTGCGATTTCTATTTCATTAATATATCTGGAGTATCTGTCTACGAGAAAACAATTGCCTGCGGTTTTGAATTATGTTTTCATCGCGACACAGCAGTAGGGACTCACATCTCTAATAGTTGAGTTCTCTTTTCGTTGTTCCGATTAAGTGGCTGCTTGGTCGAATGGTTAGAACACTGGGTTCATGTGCGGTAGACCTGGGTTCGAATCCGCAGTCGTTAAATTTTTTTTTTTACCCCGGACTAAAATAATATCATCATCTGCTCTGTCGTGGTGACAGCACTAGCCATGTTGCCTTAATATAAAAAAAAAAACAAAAAAAAAAAAAAACAACAAGTAAATGGGTAAACCATTTGATAATTAAATTTGACCATTTCGCATACTTATGATTGCATTGTTAAACTTTCCGATTGCATGGTTACGCTGAAATTTTATAGATTTTCATTTAGATTTAGTTATTTCATCTGTGTTGGAATTTTAAGCTGTGCTGTTTACAATGGCGTTCATTTCCTAATTATGGTGTGTTTTTTTCCTGTGTTCGTTTGCTTTTCACGTCCCCCCCCCCCTCCCCAACTACTTCAATGAGGGAAAGAGTTGTCGGTGAATTTGGGGGGAGGGGGGGGGCAAACTATTTACTGAGAGAGCTTTAAGTCACGTGAAGACCGCCGGTAAGGTTATGGCATTCTTCTGTCGGCAAGTGAAATTATACATCCTAACCTGACCAGTCTGTGGCGACAGCACTAGCCATGCGGAACCAAATCTTCTGGCTCGCGACTCTCTGTCTACTCCGACGGTAACACAGATAGCAGTGACATTATTTTAGTAGTTGTACTGGTACTTGAAGGATGATGTGGTAAATATTACACTAGCCCTATTCACTACCTTTTACAATTCCTGCTCCCTATTTTAGTCCAGATGGACAGGGATGTCAATGTCAGTTACAGCAACAACAAAATATCGCCAGTTAGTGATTTTCAAATCCTTCGAAGAGGAAGAGAGCAGTAGTCGGTGGAAGAGGGGAGGGGGTAATGAGTTAAATTTAAGAGAAATTAAAGAGCTTTACCCGTGATTTTCAAGTTCTCATTACCTAATTTGTTTATATTTTACTAACGCTACCTCCGCTTTTCTACTTTTTACGGCTTACTTTGTTATTCACAAGTACAGTTGTAGCTTTACTTCCGTCTCCTATAAAAATACAAACAGCTTTAGCATGTGATAACCAAATAACCATTTTTGTTACTGTGCTAATAGCACCATTTAAACGACCACTAATATAAAGACACAATTATATGGTGCGTGTTCTAAAGTTGGAAAACCAGACTATTTATATATATAAAAATATCATGTGTTTATGTTTGTGTGTTTGTTTGCCCCTATAGACTCGGAAACTACTGAACCGATTTAGCTGAAATTTTCAGGATATGTTTGTTTTGATACCGGATTTTGAACCATCGTGGTTTGAAATCCAACCTGTCACTGTTAGAGATAGGTGACCACAATTTATGCCATAATATTCGCAACTAATATTTATAACTTTAGTGATT
Organism: Candidula unifasciata; assembly: GCA_905116865.2. NCBI lineage: Eukaryota > Metazoa > Mollusca > Gastropoda > Stylommatophora > Geomitridae > Candidula > Candidula unifasciata. The sequence goes on from CAJHNH020003373.1 coordinate 28,908, forward strand.
TCTAATTATAGCCACGTTAGTAATTGCGCATGCGCCGCCGTAGTCAGAACGCAAGGTTTCTGCCATTCGCCGGCGAGTTACGTGCAGCCAACGCCTTAATACATAGAGTAGGTCGAGGTACCGCAAACAAGACTATCTCTATATTTGCCACAATAACCATATTAAACACGATTTCTATTTTCTGTTTTTTTTTTTCAAACAACCTTCGATGGGGTGGGGGGGGGGGGGGGCAATCAAGGACTATCTCGACGTCGGCGCAGACATTGACTGCGTAATTAACTTCATTAGACAGGTGCGATTTCCATTGTCTTTCTTTTCTAAAAACCTTTGATGAGGGAGAGGGTAGTAGGTGGGTTTTAGTTTGGGGGGGGGGGGGGGATCAAAGACTATCTCAAATTACGCCACAGCAACGCGTGGCCGGGTACAGCTAGTATAAATATATATATATATATATATATATATATATATATATATATATATATATATATATATATATATATATATATATAGTCTACTACTATCATAACCATGTTAACACATATAACACTTATTACTCACACACATTTCAATGCTAAACAATTAGAAAGGTGAAACAGGGATACCTAAGTCAGCCATGAAAATGAATGTATGTAATAAGTACAATTTATCTACACATGTATTGAATACTAGATCTTCCAGAATGTTCATAGACTCAGGACTCAGTGACACGACCCAGATATTGAAGCAGCCAGATTGCCCTGATACGTACACCAGCGTTCATCACAGGAATACCACGGAGCTGTGGGTAAGAGAGCATGATAATGAAAAAAACTGTCACTTAGCCCAGTTCGTAGGTTTATGCTCCCCTCAGTCCATGGTGATTCGACTGTAGTTGACTCAGGTAGCTCTGCCTCAAGTTGATCTGGTCACAGAGGATTACCTCACCATCGAGGACACAGAAACTGTATAGGGACTCAACAAGTCTCTCTCACAGGTCACAAAACTGTCTCGGGCCCCAACCAAGCTCCTGAAGACTGGTTCACTCGATCAATGACACAACTTCTGCAAATGTTCAGTCGTCCTGGAGCTCACAAACACGCTCTTGCCATGATGA
>CAJHNH020003373.1:35000-50000 GCA_905116865.2 Candidula unifasciata
AGTAAAATGTACACTATACTCACGAATACCGGAGAAAATTACCCCGCACCCGTCATCTCTCCCTCTCTGAAGGAACGATTTTTAACTGACCTTGGCATCCGTGTCCACCTAAACTAAACTGGACTGTAAGCCGTCTTAGTTAACAGTTTCTGTCATCGCCGACGTGTCGCGGGGAGGCTAATTGGGACTTAACTGAAATCGGACGTCTTTGGACGAAAGGCGCAGATATCACAGCCTAGCTGTAACCCACAACACAACCACATTTTTAAGGGGAAAAGAACAATTATCACCAAGCGGGGAATCGAATACCGGTCACCCGCGTGAAGGATGGAATACTTACATTTATACTACCAAAGACTGAAGAGTTTAGGTCAGATATGGCAGCCTAGCTGTAAACCACAACACAACGTGCCAACGGCGCTCTCAAGGTAGAACTAAGATTACCCGTGACATGACCATTCAGCATCACATCGCCGCTGACGCAGGCTAGCTGTAAATCCCATAACCGAAAAACGGCGTAGCTATCGCTGTCTAGCCATAAATCACAACACAACGTGCTAGCCGCATAGTAAAGGGCTAAAAAAAATTAAATCACCTAGCGGGGAATCAAACGCGGGTCACTCGCATGATAGGCAGAGTAGTTACGACTACGCTACCAAACACTCAAGCAGATAGTAGAAATGGAATTATATAGCAATGCAAAGTTCAAAAAGAGCTTAGCAGTCAAAAATTGCCAATCAAATAAAAACAAATCAGGACCGGCAACGAAACAAATAATGATTTGACCGTTGCTGGAGCTGCGTCGTTCGTGGTCTGTGCGATTTTCTGACAAAACAAATCACGCTTTGAGTCAAAGGCAACGTTGTGTGAAAATTTGAAAGCAATCGGTTCAGTATTTCGCAAGTCTATAGTTAACAAATTCGGAAAATTAATATTTTTTATAATTCAAATTTCTAGTATACACACTTTATATTTTATAAATGCCAATTTCACTTGTTTTTGTGATACAAAAATAAAATTCCGAATGAATGATATCTTTTTTCTAGAAATTATTTGTAAGAGAGGTAAGGTTAACGGACAACAAAAAAATCGTCACTTACAAACAACTGAGGAAGGAATTTCAGTTGTCAAAGCGTGAAATAGAGTAAGATCATATTATTATTACAGTTTTTAAAAGGCAGCAAAAATATAGAAATCACCTGTCACGCTAACCAGAAAAAAATTTTTTTTACATTCAGCAACAAAGAATTAACTAAAATATATTTGTTGAATTTCTGTCTATAAATCAGAAAAAGAGAATTTAAAGCCTGCAATATCAAACTTACCTTATGCTTTTAGCTTAAGGTGAATTTTATGTGAAGATAAATACATTAAATTATTTTGTCTTTTCAAAATAGAACACACCATGGTCCGTCTTCATCACGTAATTTGTTAACAGTGTACAACTACCGTCTTTAAACCGAGGAACACCGCTTAATGTCGGACGCTGTTTTTGTTTTAAAGTGTTGTCCGGGGCCCTAATATAACTCCTCTATAGGTTGAACGGGACCTATCCCGGTAGATCCTTATTCAAATTGTTGCACTTTATATCACTGGGTGTTTTTGCCTATTACGATGTCCTGGTGTGGTTGAACAACCTAACACTACTGTATTTGGGGATAATACTTGTTGAGACACAAATCATTTAAACGGTGCGACTCTCGTACCACAGACTGAAAGCCAAGATAACTGTTTGTTAATAAAACTTCTGCCGCGACAAACGGCCTTATTGCCAGAAGAACCAACAATTGTCAAACGCCTTTACCCTTTGAGCAACATATTGGTACTTTATGGCATCCCATTTATGTCTTTGCCAATGTAAACTCATCTCTTCCTTCAGAACTTCCAGTTCCATGCAGGTTCCTGCGGTCAAACACAAAATCCGGCCTGTGCACACGCAATACTGCATAAGCACACAGTATTCTAAACGTAATCGGACACCTGCCATTTTTAGTGCAGTTCACAGTATAAAACTGCCCCTGGCACAACAAACAAAAATATTAATTCCATATCCACAACACAGTGTCGGCAAAAGTCATCATCTTGGTAGCTTACAGTCCATAGAAACATAAATTCCACCAGGAAAAAAGTATTACAACAAAAAAGATAATTATAAAATCAACAACAACGATATGTACAACAGCAACACTGACAGCCATAACATCGACGACAACTATATTCATAACAACAGTATTAACGTCGACAACAACAACATTTACAACAACAATGACATCGACTACAAAAATAAAATCTACAGCGATAATAACATCGACAATGAAAACAACATCGACACGCGAACAACAGCGACTAAGACGAAAACGACATAAACACCAACAATATCGCCAATGACAATCACATCTTCATCTACAGCTTTGAGAACAACATTGATAACGGCAACAACGCAGACAATGACAAAAGAACAAAACAAAAGTGAGGAAAACATCATTAACAACGGCAACATCGTCGACAAAAGCGGCATCGTCAACATCGTCAAAAACAACAACGACAGTAACAGGAACAATTAAAAACATCATCGACTGCGAAAGTGACAACATCATCGAGAACTACAATAACAACAACATTATTATCGTCGCAATTGACAAAACGTTTGAAAAAAAACACATCGGCTACAATAACAACAGTGATAGCGAAAACATCACTGATCACGGCAACCTTATCTACAAAGACAACAACACCGATAACTAAAACAACATCGATAACGACAACAATATCAGCAATGACAACAACATCGGCAAAGACAACGCAAAAACAGCGACGATGGTAACAACAACCGACAACAACAAAGAAAACCACTACAAAGTTGACAACATCAAAATCGGCGACCACAATACCTTTAGTGACCGTAACATCGAAAACGACAAAAACATCAACAACAAAAATCATAGACAACTGCAAGACCTACAACAACAGAAACTTCGAAAACCGCAACGTCCACGACAGCAAAATCTAACGGAAGCATGAATAATAATATCAACAATGACAACAACAATTTGTCGAACACAACATTGACAACTACAATATTAACAACGGCAACAACTCTAACACCGGGATCATCAACAACAAAGACATCAAATACAACATCAGCAACGACGACAACATCGACAACAACCGCGACCACGACAACAACAATATCAACAACAACAACAACAAATACAGCAACAACATTGCAGCGGCTACAACATTCACAACGACAAAAAAACGACAACAACAAAATCCACAGCGGCGACAACTAAAAACGACAACAACATCGAAAACAGCATTAAAATAGAAAACAACAAAATCCTGAACATCGAGATATCCTGCAGGGTCTACTGAAAATACTAAGTGAAGTTCTAGAAATATTGAGATAACTGGACACCACACACACACACACACACACACACACACACACACACACACACTCACACATATACACACACCCAGACGTCATCACTTACATAACTCTGAGAAAGAAAGGTGTATAGGTAATTTTTAGAATAAAACAAATAATTTTCATGAAATGATCACATTTAAAACCTAAAGTAAAAACGCAACAAGAAGCTATCAAAATTTCCTTTTTTCCTCTATTCATATAATGCCTCGAACCTTTCCATTCATAAAGAGATCCCCAAAACGGTTTTTTCTGGTCGCTTAGTCTCTGATATTTCTGCAGTCCAACTTTTCCGTTGTTAACCTTTCTTGTTTTCTGACACTGTAAATGTATAACATCGTTGTCTGTGGCTTAGGCGTTTTGAACGCCCTGTGTAATGCCGGTGAGCTGGGTTCGATCCCAACTGCGGACAATCTGTTTTGTGTATGGTACCAATGCCGTACCAAGTAACCTATTACTCTATAGGGGTAAGACATGATAACCGCAACGATAGGCAGAAAACGACATCAACCAAGTCAGCTGTTGAAACTTCTAAACTCGACGACATTTAGTTGACAGGCAAGATCAATACATTTATTGAATAGCTCTCCACATTTAAGTGTGTGTGTGTGTGTGATAATCATTCCGTCCTTTTAAGGATGACAGTTTTCGTTATTTGAAGCTCTACTCTGGCTTTGCCGGAAGACGCAATATAGCCTGGCTATAAATATGGCCTAAATACTAAACGCGGTTTCTGGGACCTCTCCACGGTGATCCTCACCCACATGGTGGCACATTGTTATCGGGTGTTTATCCTTTGTGTGATGTCCTGGTGGGGTAGAAATTCAGTCAGTCAGATAAATGTGTGTGTCCATTTAATAAATGTGTTACGATCATCGTACTTTATGATGACAGGATAATTCATTTTAACTTTAATGTGGAGGTTAGAATGTTTGCTCCCCCTCGAACGGCGTCATCAAGAACAAATCAAGACAAACCTCTACGATTCCCTTACTGTGTCGCAACTGTCTTCCGTTCACTTTTTTGTCGACAAGCGATGTCGTCTTTCCTGTCATATCTTTTGTTTATTAGCTGTCTGTCCTAGCAAGACCGTCTCTATCTGACGGACCATGCTGATGCCGTCATCAAACCGGGTCAGCCGGTCAGCAGCATGGCCCGTCAGATGGAAACGGTCTTGGTCCCTGTGTAAATCGTCGGATTGCACAAACATCTTGCGTTGATTTTGACCGTGGTACTGATAGCTGACAGTTTGGCATTCAACGGTAAACTACGAAACGTAACATTTGCCTAAAAAAACTACACTAGCCAAAAAATGCTGGATTTGGTCCTACAACAAGCTGTAAAGGATGTGCAACTAACTGTACATTTATAATATAGCTGTGTGTTGACGTGAGAAGTTTGCAAATCATGTTATTCGGACAAAGCCTTTTATCCTTGTCTGCCAGTAAAGTTGAGTGTTGGTTTTGTGTTGACTCTCCTCCTGATATCATCTATACTAAGTTGATCTGTCCTTGTTACACCAAGTATACTATGTAAACTTGTCTCTTCAGTAGATCTCTCTGAATTTTGCAATGAGCACTAAATAGAACGTTGGCGGTTAGCTGGGCGTTCACAGTGTTTTTCAAACTTTCTAGAATTACCACAGTAACAAACAAGACATTGTTTTGTCAGATATAGCAGTGTTTTCTAACATGCCATCATTTCACCTCTCTCATTAAATCGAACATAACAAATTTTAAAATAAACAAAACGTGTTCTTATTGTATGATTTGAGCTTAAGGCTATTATACTATATGATTCAATCATTAAGACATATTTCTTTGATTTCTTTTGCAGAATACACACACACATTCTATATATATATATATATATATATATATATATATATATATATATATATATATATAAAATTATACATATATACTCTTTTCTTTTTTTCTCAGCGCTCACCGGCTATAAGCAGTAGCTTTGTCTACAAAGGACATTCACAAGAAAATGCGTCATGTTTATGCTGACAAATGATTATCTCGTAAATCGTTGCACAGGTGGGTACACAAAATTATTCTCGAGGATGCTCTTAAATTGTTTATGAAGTATGATCTGGTAGTCCTGTTAGTATTGCAGCATACGCATGAGTGTATCGGGTGGAGGAGATATAAGGTGACAGGCGAGTAACGGGTGACTCTGTAGCAGAAGCAATAGGGTGCTCACATAGTTTAGCATAAAACATAATGCATTATCGATAACAATTTTAGAAAGTGTGCTCAAGGTGGGATCCCAGACAACTGAGGGTAAAGTGAAAATGCGGTTTCAAAAACAGAGCACACAGTTCTATGCAGTAGGTTTAGGAGGACTGATAAAACGATGGGACAAGTGCGTCAATGTTGGTCAAAATTATGTTGAAAGTAAACGAACGGTATATATATATATATATATATATATATATATATATATATATATATATATATATATATATATATATATATATATATATATATATATAAATTATTATAAATCAACCATCATGAAGATATTAAAAGACAAGTGTGGTACCAGAAAGACGGGCAAAGGCAAGAAAAAGGGTACCGCTTGGTGGAATGAAGAAGTCAAAGAAGCAGTGTCAAATAAAAGGAAGATGTTTCAAATATGGTTAAAAACAAAAGACGAAAAGGATTACATTAGGTACAGACTAACTCGAAGAGACACCAAGAGAACAATAAAGAAATCCAAAGAGGATTCATGGAAAAAGTATGGTGAACACCTAACACAGCTATGTACAGAATCATCAAGAGACTTTTATAAGAGTGTGAAAGCGATGCGATTAAGAGAAGAAAGCTTCAATCCAACATCAGTCATAAATGATAAAAATGGAAAACCATTATTCAGCCAAAAAGAAATTAAAAAAAGATGGGAGAAATATTTTAAAGAACTTTTGAACCCGTCGGGAGTACATGAAACAGCAGAATTCCATTCAAGGGCTCCAGATCATCTAGAACCACATATCCTGCGGAGAGAAAGTTATCAAAACAAGTAAAAGACACAAAGCAGCTGGTATCGACGGAATAACAACAGAAGTCATCCAGGCTGGAGGGGACACTATGATCACCTGGCTGGAGAGAATTTTCAATAGAGCATGGGCAGAGAGAAAGGTACCAGTGGATTGGCAAAGATCAGTTGTAGTACCTATCTGGAAGAAAAAAGGAAACAAGAGAGAATGTGGAACTTATAGAGGAATATCTTTACTAAGTCATGTGGGGAAAATGTATGCAAAGATCTTAGAAGGTAGGATAAGAGCAAAGGTTGAACCTCTACTGAGTAAAGCACAGTTCGGTTTCAGGAAAGGGCGAGGTTGCACTGATGCCATATTTGCACTAAGACAAGTCTGTGAAAAGACACTCGAATACGATAAAGAGCTGAACGTGGTCTTTGTAGATCAAGAGAAGGCATTCGACCGTGTGGAAAGAGATGTGCTGTGGAGAATTCTTGACGATTACGGAGTGCAGGGTCAATTATTAGACAACATCAGAGCCCTCTATAAAAAAGTGAAAGTGCAGTAAGAACATCTAGTGGTCTTTCTGAATGGTTCAAAGTCACAACTGGTGTCAGACAAGGATGTGTACTGTCACCATTACTTTTCATAACATACATGGATAAGATCACTGTAGAAGCAAACCCAGACGTGTATGCTATAAACGAATTACTTTTTGCTGATGATCAAAGCATACTGTATCAAAATGAATATGATCTACAGGAACATCTGACTACTCTCAACAACAGCTGTTTACAACATAATATGAGAATCAGTACAGAAAAAACAGAAGTTATGAAGATCAGCAGAACACACAGGCCACTGAATATAAATGTTGGAAGTGCCTAAATCAAGCAAACCAAAGAGTTCAAATACTTGGGCAGTATATTTACAGAAGATGGAAGAATGGACAGAGAGATAGAAACAAGAATACAGAAAGCAAATGCTGTCACATACCAACTATCACCTCTGCTTAAACATCCAGATATAACCATGAAGACCAAAAGACAATTGATAAACACCATCTTCATTCCAACACTCTGCTACCAGTGCCAGACATGGACAATCAACAAGACCCATGAAAGAAAAATAGAAGCCTTTGAAATGAAATGTCTAAGAAAAGCAGCGAATAAGACCAGACTAGACAGGATAAAGAACATAGACATTAGAAACACTGTCAAAACTACACCATGTTTAGACTACATAGAACATCAAAGAATGAAATGGTTTGGACATCTAACCAGGATGAAAAATGACCAAATAACATCACAAATTTTCAACCAAAGAAGCTCAGGATATAAGGCAAGAGGAAGACCAAGGAAACTGTGGATTGACGGGGTCTCCGAAACCTGCCAAAAGCATGGCCTCAGAACATCAGATGCTGCCCGCCTTGCTTATGACAGGAACTTGCATCTCCCCACAACGCTTAGCGGCATACGTGGAAGGAAAAAGTAAAAGTAAGTATATATATAAATGTTTGTGTGTGTGAGTGTATATAAGGGAAAACTTTTTTTCTAGTTGTTATCGTCTTCAGTTATTTTAACAACCTTTTGCAACTTACTTATTGACTTTCCATCGTAAAAACAATGAAACTCTTAGATTGTGATATTTTAATCCCAGAAATTATGTGTATGAGAGGTTATTTCACCACTTACCAAAAACTGAGGAACGAAGTCCAATAATCAGTTCATTAAATAAAGGAAGATCACCTCAATATAGTGATAACAGATTAGGAAAACAAATATTTTGAATGCCTTTACAAATCTAACCAACAGTAAACTTTTATGACATCCAGTGATGAAGGATTCTCTAAAATGTGGTTGTTGTGTTTCTTTATATATATTACAAATAGAGAACACTGATTCTGCAGGAGAATACTTACTGTATGATTTAAGCTTAACATGTACATTATATGAAGATGAATATATTAAAATATTCCCAGTTTATTAAAAATTAATAAATGTCGCGACTCCATAACGAAGGTTCTCAACAACGCACCACTAGTTTTAGCAGTATTTTAAATGCAATGTGTCGTTCCCAAGTGGTATGTACTTTATGGTGACTTTTTTTTTCTTGAAGCCCCACCCTGGCTTTTGCAGGGTGCCCGTAATATAGCCGGGCCATAAATGTGGCCTAACGGCTGAAAGGGTTTCCCAGAATCTCTCCACGGGTGATCCCCATTCGCATGGTGGCACATTGCGTCACCAGGTGTTTATCGCTTGTATAATATTCTGGTGGGGTACAACTACCTACCTACCACTACTGTCTGTGGGGATGTTACTCGTTGAGACCTAGACGACGGGTACAGCCACCATAGTGGGACGAGGCAGTCAACACGGCGTTACCAGAAAAAAAAGGAAAGCTATCAAAGCATGGCAAACGGCCAGAAAAACTGATCCGTCACTTTCTGAGCGCCTGACAAGTCTGAATTCAACAAACAGACAAAGGGTTTTCAAGTCATATGCGAAAGAGGCGAAGACTGCGACAAGGAACGAATGTACTACGTAAATTTGTACTACGTATGCATGTGTGTTTTTTGTGTCTGTTTTTATGAATGCATATGTGCGTGTGTTTGTGTACGTTTGCGTATGTGTATGTGTATGAATGGGCCTAATTTGTTGATTATTTGCCAAGGAACTATGTAACTATAAAAAAAAATTGTTAGTTTAACTTACCCAGGTACTGGCCCCATCCACAAGCAACGTCGCTACTATCACAGCAACAAGTAGTATCTTCGCACCAGGCATTATCATTGACGGCTGTGTAACTGTCGTGTAAATTGTATGGCGAACAGCTGTATGGGAAGTAATTAGCTGTAGGAAGTAAGTCTGGGAGGAGGAAGAAGAGAAGGGAGAGGAGAATAAGGAGTTAGAAGTAGGTGAAGGAAAAAGGAGGAAGAAGACGACGATGACGACGACGAAGAAGAAGAGAAAGAAGAAGAACGGAAAAGCAGAAGGAGAAAAAGAAGAAGAAGAAGAAGAAGAAGAAGAAGAAGAAGAAGAAGAAGAAGAAGAAGAAGAAGAAGAAGAAGAAGAAGAAGAAGAAGAAGAAGAAGAAGAAGAAGAAGAAGAAGAAGAAGAAATAGAAGAAGAAGAAGAAGAAGAAGAAGAAGAAGAAGAAGAAGAAGAAGAAGAAGAAGAAGAAGAAGAAGAAGAAGAAGAAGAAGAAGAAGAAGAAGAAGAAGACGAAAAAGAAGAACAAGAAGAACAAGAACAAGAAGAAGAAGAGGAGGAAGAAGAAGAAGAAGAAGAAGAAGAAGAAGAAGAAGAAGAAGAAGAAGAAGAAGAAGAAGAAGAAGAAGAAGAAGAAGAAGAACAAGAACAAGAACAAGAACAAGAACAAGAACAAGAAGAAGAAGAAGTCGATGCTGATGATGATCATAACGATAATGATGATGTTGATGTTGATGCTCTTGGTGATGATAGGGATAAAAATCGACACGGGAGAACAGGGAATTCCGAGAATGCCCCGAGTGTGATGTTTTGCTTTTTTTTCATTGTTTTTTTCTAATTTTTTTCGATTAATTCTTTATTTTATTGCCTTCGACGACTGCAACAACAGACACAACTACCATCTACGACAGCTACCGCCAAATAATGGGGAAATGAAAAAAAATCAATGATTTGATATTAACGAACGACGCGCCTTCAGCGCTTTCCCCAGCAAGACTCCTTCCTTGCTCACAGGCGCCTTATGCGCTTGACCTACTCACAACAACAGACACCAGAGACAACAGCCGTTCACAGAAAAGTGTTGTGAAAAGAAAGCTGCCCACTCTCGCTTGGGACACAGTTTGTCGACCGCTAGTGTGTCGAAACGGAGCTATTTTTCGGCACGAGGTGTGTAGGCGACGAAGAAAGGCATCTCATTACACCCCTAAAACAAAGGACAGCTCGTGAAAACCGCAACGAAATCTCGTAGCCGAAATAGATGAGATGACTTCATTGAGTAGTACGCAAAATTGGCTTTTGTCTTAGTTACATTTAAATACATTTTGACAGTAGAAGCTCTGAAACATGTGTTATACAGGAAGTAAGTTTTTTTTTTTTTTTAAATGGAGGCTTCGCAGGACCTCAAAAAATTAAGTAAAGCCTGCATGTACGACTTTCGCGAAAGTGGAAACGAGACATAACAAATGCATTGTCTATGAAAGCACACAGGGTTAAAAATTGACTATAGACAGAGCCATTGTCAGGTGTACGTTGAACGGAGCGACGTTCTGTAAAGATCTGCTGATAGATGATGATGATATTTTGTTCGTTAAGGTCCACAGTAGCATCGCAATAACATGAAAATCATTGACAAGGATTGCAACAGTAAATCGAGGACATGGGCAATAACAACATCAACAATACAGATCACAACAAAAACAACACTAAGGATAAAGCTCATAACAATAACAACAAAGATAACAGAACTTACAATACAACCACACGTACCGATGACAAGAAACCCCTGCACTGACTAGGTCAGACAGTAGACCCCGAAGATAAAAGAAAATATTCTCAAATAATATATCACTGTTTTTATTGGTCTATCAGAAAACTTAAGACCAGCATATCGACAAGTCTACTAACCGTTAATTAGTCGGCGCCGTAAAGTTTGACTGCTTATCGATCTCAACAGGTGTTTAGGCACACTAGGGTAGTCAGTAAAGTTAGGTAATGGACACGTTTCAAGTAAGCGGCTTGTCTTGCATCTGACGGTAGATTCACATTTCTGCAGACCGCTTGATTTAACGAAAACATAGAAAGGTGGGAGTAGATATCTTTTCAAAGGAAGGAAGGCTGGAGATCTTGCCATACAGTCAAGGGCGGGGTGGGAGGAAGAGTGGAGATCGTGCTTGCCATATATTCAAGGAAGGGGTGTAGATCTTGCTATATAGTCGGGGGTGTGTGTGGGTGTGGGGGGGGGGGGTGGAGATCATGTCATATATTCAAGGAAGGGGTGTAGATCTTGATATATAGTCGGGTGTGTGTGTGTGTGTGTGTGTCGGGGGGTGGAGATCCTGCCATATATTCAAGGAAGGGGTGTAGATCTTGCTATATAGTCGGGGGTGTGTGTGGGGGGGGGGGGGGGGGTGGAGATCCTGCCATATTTTCAAGGAAGGGGTGTAGATCTTGCTATATAGTCGGGGGTGTGTGTGGGGGTTGGTGGAGATCCTGCCATATATTTAAGGGAGGGGTGTAGATCTTGCTATATAGTCGGGGGTGTGTGATGGGGGGGGGGGTGGAGATCCTGCCATATATTCAAGGAAGGGGTGTAGATCTTGCTATATAGTCGGGTGTGTGTGTGGGTGTGGGGGGGGGGGTGTAGGTGGAGATCCTGCAATATATTTAAGGGAGGGGTGTAGATACTGCTTTATAGTCAGAGAGGAGGTGTGGGCGTCTCGCCATATATATTTAAGGGAGGGGTGTAGATCTTGCTATATAGTCGCTGGTGTGTGAGGGGGTGGGGTGGGTGGGGATCCTGCCATATATTCAAGGGAGGGGTGTAGATACTGCTTTATAGTAAGAGAGGGGGTGTGGGCGTCTCGCCATATATATTTAAGGGAGGGGTGTAGATACAGCTTTATAGTCGGAGAGGGGGTGTGGGCGTCTCGCCATATATATTTAAGGGAGGGGTGTAGTTACTTCTTAATTGTCGGAGAGGGGGTGTGGGCGTCGCGCCATATATATTTAAGGGAGGGGTGTAGATCTTGCTATATTTTCAAGGTGGGGGGTGGGGGGGGGGGAATGGGTGAAGAACTTGACACATATTCAATGAAGGGGTGTAGATCTTGCTATGTAGTCAAATGAGGGGTGTAGACCTAGATATATTTTTAAGGTTTCGTCGCCCAGCTTCTGAGTTGAGTGCATGACGAACAAGAAGAAGAAGAAGAAGAAGAAGAAGAAGAAGAAGAAGAAGAAGAAGAAGAAGAAGAAGAAGAAGAAGAAGAAGAAAAAGAAGAAGAAGAAGAAGAAGAAGAAGAAGAAGAAGAAGAAGAAGAAGAAGATTTTATAGTCAATTCGGCACAAGATGGGTGATGTGGTCAGCATGAGACTGCACCCGGAACCCACTCAAGGCTGGGTCGACCTGGAAGTTAGGGCTCTGCCAGGGAGCGAACCCACAACCTTCCGATCCATCACGGAGACTCCCTGTCGAGATATAGAGCAAGAAAAAAAATCTGCGAAACAAAGCCTATTTTCTTTCATTCTTATAATCATAAATTGATTACGGATAAAGCGCAGACATATGGACGATAGATGTGAGATTCCTTTGGGGCGAGTGAACAGTCCGGATACACAAATACGTCATTACGGCTGAGGAGAATGACGTTGCTAGGAGTTACCATTGGATCTGGTCTACCATCAGCGCGCAAGGGAAAGGTAATCTTGGTTTCAGCTTCATTGCAAACGGGTCACCCCATAGCTGCTCCGCTCCTGTGCCAACGAAAAGCACACAGCATCTTCATCACAGTCCCTTGTGAAAGGATTGACAGACTTTTGTTATACCACGCCTTTAGGCGTATATGACATATGGGGCTATAATTTATAGACCAAACGGCACAAGATGGGTGATGTGGTCAGCATAACGCCAGCCGCTTTTTCCACCTCTTACTGCACCCAGTACCCACTCAAGGCTGGGTAGACCTGGGAGTCAAGGTCATTTTTAAAATAAGTCTCGCTCTGCCAGGAAGCGAACCCACCATCTTATGATCCGCACGCTAGCGTCTAGTCTTTAAGCCACGGCGACTTACTGTATTTGATGTGCGTTTTCTAAAACACCCAGCTATCAAACTTCTCTGCAATCACATTTCCCCCTTTATTCCAATTCCTGATTCCCTCCTCCTGGTGCGAATAAGTCGACCAGTTCTACTACAGTAGAGAAGAATCTGAAGAACACTAGTCTAATGTATCAAGTTTTTGTTTTATAAAAACAATACAACATAATTTAATTTTCAATAATTTCCTCAGCCATCTTGTCCCGAAAAGCTTTTCGGTTTCGTTCATCTCTTCCACGGATCTTCATCGTTAAGGGTACGGCTAAAAAAAAAGATAGTAATTTCTTTTTAAAAAATATATATAATTTAAAATTCATCATCATCAGCATGTGTCCTGTCAACTGGCGTAGGCGCTCATGCATCTCCACATATCACGATCCCTGGTTGCATGGAACAGCTCTTTTGATGACATCCCTCCATGCCATCCTTTCAGCCCATCCAGCATAATCTCCCTTGGTCTGCCTCTACCCCTTTTCCACGAATATTTCCAGTTGTCTCGATGTTCTCTCTCTTTTCATTATGTGGCCAAAAGAACAGTGTTTGCCCCCTTCTTATTGTTGTATGTAGAGATCTACTTTTATTATATTCTTTCAAACAGTCGTTGTAAGTTACTCTGGCCATCCGAGGTATTCGTAGAATTCGTATTTTATCTTTTAGTAAAGGTTCTTGACTTACAAGTAAAACGAAATGTGTATCACTGACAAATGTTATCAAAGTAAGACGAGTGAGATGGCTTGGACATGTTTGTAGAATGACTTGTGACACTTTGGCAAAAAACAGCTCTCGGCAGGACAGCAGATGGGAAAAGGAGACTAACACTATCTAAGGAAACCTGGAGAGGGACGATAGAGCAGGAACAAAATGAATATAAACTGACATAGGACACAATAGGCAGAAAAGCAGCAGACCGGCAGCAATGGAGATCACTTGTGAATGCCTTGTGTGTCAACAGCGACACGAAGATTTTAGAAAGTTGACTTACAAAGAGCTCTGTAGAATCACTTATGTAAAAATCATTGCCTACAACGCAAAGTATTTGAGGAAAGTTACTAAATTAACCTTGTGTAATATAATGAGAAGTGATTACATCAAATACATTATGGCAACAACATCGAGCTATCGAATCAGAAAAGATACTATCAGATTATTAGTGGCAACAATATGAAACTATCAAATGAGAAATGATACTGTCAGATACAATATGGCAGCAATACGTATCTTTATTTAGATGTAGAAGATAAGCTGGTTTGGTAATCTCAAAGAAAACAGTCACTACACTGACAAACACATACGTGAACCCGGCACAGAATGACGTAAAAGACATACATCCACACAGAATGACAAATAAAGACCAATCAGTCTTTAGTCGAGGTTCCAACTTCACTACCGACGGGTTATCACCTTGAGCTGCGAGATGAAATCACATAACATGCCCTTCTCTGTACCATATGAAAATAGAAGAAAGAGTCAGTCCAGCTACATCTTAAAGCTCGCACTCGAGAACAAATGCCTGCGACACATATAAGGTGATAGCAGCAGAGCGGTTCTTCTAACGTTTTTAACAGACTAAAAGCAATGAAAATATTCATGAATACCAAACCCAATACATGATTTCAACTTACTGTTATTTTTCTGCTTTTTGCTTTTTCTGTGTATGTATGTATGTATGTATGTATGTATGTATGTATGTATGTATGTATGTATGTATGTATGTATGTATGTATGTATGTATGTATGTATGTATGTATGTATGTATGTATGTATGTATGTATGTATGTA
>CAJHNH020003373.1:62500-70000 GCA_905116865.2 Candidula unifasciata
TGGGCCACTGCCTCCTCGGCAAAAAAGATTTCGTAAAATTCGACTAATCAGGGGTTAATCGGAATTAGATAAGCTGGTCTGACAATCGCACCCTAGCTGTAAACCACAACACATGATGCGCAATAACGTTTCCCGGGCTGTTGTACCATGATTTCTAAAAGGCTCAGCTCTGAAACTATCACATTTTTCCAATAGTTCACATTCCTGATTCCCTCCTGCCCTTCCAATGCAACAAAGTCCTTGAGTTTGTAGATCAAATAAAACTGCCCCTATACCTGTATCATTCGTGTTCCGCCTGTACACGTCTTTCTATTGCATTAGAGGTCGACCATCTGTAATTCACTACAGATAATGTCCTTAGGAACTCAGCCATTTCCATGGCGTGTATGCGTGGCATCCTGATTGCTGTGGTGCGCCTCTTGGCTGGTTGCCTCCGACTTCAGCACCTTGTTTTGCTAGGGTAGACTGTGATCATACTCGAGGAGAGTAGGCTCATCCATTCGTCTTTCGCCTTTACCTCGTTTGTTGTCCCATCCAGTTTCCCGCTGGGGGTTGAGACCCCAACCTTCAACTGGATTGCTGGGAAGAACAGGGTCCACCACGTGAAGGTGAGGTAGGCTTGAGCAAGAGAGGCTAATAGACATTAAGAGTCTTGTATTGCGCATCATTGCTCCATTAGGACCCCTAAATAAAGTATACAAGCAGAGCATACTTCCACACTTGGAATATGGGTCAACTGCATGGTGTTCAGCATCTAGTACCATATTAAAGGAGTTAGACAAAGTGCAAAATCAAGCGCTCAGAGTCATCACAGGAGGGATGAAATCAACCCCCATATTAGAAATGGAGAAAGCTGGGAAAACACAGGCACTGAGAGAACGCAGAGATACAATGTTGCAAATACAAGCTGAAAAGTTCCCCCGTATGCCAGATCACCCGATGGAAAATAGATTTAAGAACCTAGCCTTGGGACGGTTAAAAAGAAGCAGCTTTATACACCAAGCAAAAAGAATATGTAGA
Organism: Candidula unifasciata; assembly: GCA_905116865.2. Classification (NCBI taxonomy): domain Eukaryota; kingdom Metazoa; phylum Mollusca; class Gastropoda; order Stylommatophora; family Geomitridae; genus Candidula; species Candidula unifasciata. Next base: position 63,521 of record CAJHNH020003373.1, read on the forward strand.
CAAACTCCTGACCTTCCATAAATTGCTTGCCCACTTAAAAGTATTCCGGAACAAACCCCATGGAGAGAAAAATGTAAACTAACGGTACAAATCCAGACAAATGTGAAAGGGATATTTGACAAGAAAGAGCAAGATAGTGTACAACTCAAAATGGCCACCCTCAGTTATATTGATGAAGAATACCCACAAGAACAATGGGTCAGAGTCTATACAGATGGGTCCGCAGAAAGTGCAGTTAGAAATGGTGGTGCTGGAGTGTACATCGAATTCCCAGATGGTACTAGGGATAAGTCCAGCGTACCAACCAAGAAGTACTGCCATAACTACGATGCAGAAACCCAGGCTATCAAGATAGCTACAGAGAAACTGCTAAATACCAACCTTGGCTCACATTATGTGGTAATGCTGACAGATGCTAAATCAGTACTTGAAGCACTCCCGTCTAGGAAACTACCAGAATTGCAAACACTGCTGACACAACTCAGCGTTCAGCGAAGAGCCTTAATGCAGTGGATACCGTCTCATTGTGGAGTGCCTGGAAATGAGAAAGCTGATCAACTGGCAGGGGAAGGTGCGACAAAAGAGCAGCCGGATGTACCAGTCACATACCACCAAAAGAAAAGAATCATTAAATCGATCAGGAAACCACCAGCCCCAGCACAAGACGACTATTTCATTATGGACAGATCAGAACAAGTCATTATCCTCCGCCTCAGAACAGGGCACAACCGATTACGTAACCACATGTACACAAAATTCAAGATAGGTGTATCAGCCATGTGCACCTGTGGAAATGTGCCCCAGACCGCAGGGCATGTACTCCAGGACTGCACCGAATTTGACACATTAGGGCAGACCTTTTGGCCAGAAAGAACAACAGTGGAACGTAAACTCTATGGACCACTGAATGAACTAACAACGACAGTGAAATTTATACAAGAGACAAAACTGCTGATATAGACAACTTATTTAAGGCGAACGAAAGAAGAAGAAGAAGACTCAGCCATTCTTCATTCTCCAGGTTTGACCCAGCCACGTGAACCCTCTGTGACTCAGCAGTGAGACAAATAGTGTGATACCTGTTTTTTTTTTTTTTCCAATACCTCATTGTTTGTGATCTTGTCCTGCCACTTAGTGCCAACGAATCTTCTTAGGCATCGCGTGTGAAAGCTGTTTGTTTAACCATTTCTCCTAGTACGAATAAGTTGAACAGTTTTACTACAGAAAAGAGGAATGTTAAGAACACGAGACTGATACATCGAGCTTTTATTTAATTCATACCCGTTTGCTATGAAGCTGAAACTAGGATTACCAGATTACCAGATCAGCATAATTTAATTTCCATTAATGTCCTCAAACATTTTGTCCACATATGAGTTTCATTTTCCTTCATCTCTTTAGTGGATCTCCATCGTTTAATGCTGCCAGCTAAAGGGAGAGAGAAAAAACAAACATGCATAAGCATTTGAAATTATTTCATTTATTATTAAACTTTTCTTTCTGGCTTAAAATAAATTATTTTGCCTCAGAAACAGAGATAAAAGACTCACGTAAAATGTAACGCCTATGATGTAAAATATTTTAGAACAACTTTCTTCTTCTTCTTCTTCTTCTTTTTCTTCTCTTCCACCTTGTACCTCATCGAAGTGTCAGGGAGAGAGAAATGTAACATTCGTTGATAAGCTCTGTCATTAGCACTATGAAGACTGATGTTCATTTCTGTAAGGCTGTTCTTAATGCCATCTCTCTGTGTTTTCTGAGGTCTTCCACTCGCTCAATACCCGTTGTAACGTTTTAGTATTGCTCTCTGTGGCAGATAGTACCAGAGCATTTTAGTTAGGTGTCCAAACCACTTCATTTGTTTTACTTTGATGACCTGAAAGACTTTATTTCTAGCATTTGTATGATTTATTGATTTCTTATGCTTTCTTTCCTTGAAACTCCTGCAACTCTTCTAAGGCATTTCATCTCCGTTGTCATAATTTTACATTTATTTGAGGATGTAAATGTCCACGTTTGGCACTGATAGCATAGTGTTGGCCAAACAGTGTTCTGATAAGATTCACTGTAGTACTCCGGGTTATCTGCGTGTGTGTCAACAGGGGAGATAGTTGCCCCATTATATGATTATCTTTGCCACTGTTATAGTTCTGATAAGATTCACTTTAGTACTCCGGGTTATCTGCGTGTGTGTCAACAGGGGAGATAGTTGCCCCATTATATGATTATCTTTGCCACTGTTATAGTTCTGATTAGATTCACTTTAGTACTCCGGGTTATCTGCGTGTGTGTCAACAGGGGAGATAGTTTGCCCCATTATATGATTATCTTTGCCACTGTTATAGTTCTGATTAGATTCACTTTAGTACTCCGGGTTATCTGCGTGTGTGTCAACAGGGGAGATAGTTGCCCCATTATATGATTATCTTTGCCACTGTTATAGTTCTGATTAGATTCACTTTAGTACTCCGGGTTATCTGCGTGTGTGTCAACAGGGGAGATAGTTGCCCCATTATATGATTATCTTTGCCACTGTTATAGTTCTGATTAGATTTACTGTAGTACTCCGGGGTACCACTAACTTAAACTTACAGGATCAAAGATGCGCTCACTCAAAGGCCATTGAGAAAAATATGCCCGTAAACAGCATCTTGTCTTGGAAATGGAAATACAATGGCGATATCAAACGCCGCATGGACTGGACAAGTTCAGTAGCGGAGAAAACGGTACTGGCAAAGCCAACCTAGGGCCGAAAACCACTGAAGTGAGCACAGTACATTAGAGATAGCTTGGGGAGGACAGTGTATAAGCCGAAAGAGCCAGCAAGGGGTCGACTTACTGCGAGCTGTGTTGTGATGGAAGCTTCATGGTGTAAAGTCTGAAGGAACGACTTCATTGCACCATGAAATAAAATATGGTTTGTTCCTTATATCTCTCTCACTCCATCTCTCCTTCTCTCTCGCTGCAGAATGCGTAGCCGCCTGCAGAGAGCGTCACAAAAAGGCAGGAACGCTTTAGCTCCAGCGACGATCCGAGGATATTCGTTAAAAGACTGCACTCGTGAGCTAAAGACGCGTCAGTGAAAATTCACAGTGGTCACCGAATGTAAACTACGGCCAAAGTCCTGGTTGTTTCGTCCACTTCTAAAATTTTGTCTTGTTCTAGAACTCGCTATTTTGTGCACACACCCGTTTTACACGCCTGTTTTATTTGCATGCAGACTGTTAGTTCCCCTCCTCGCAGTCGGCTGCACTCCGACATTACAAGGAGTCCGTAAAACAAACCCCACCACTTTCTGAACGTGAACTAAACCATTATGACCACTTCGTCACGGACAAATCCCCCCCCCCCTCCTCCTGGGCTGCACTACATGATGAGTCACTCGGGCATAACTGCTAAGATAACTACCATGACTGCGAGGCATGTGAGATGTGCTTCTTGAGAAGAAAGTTGGAAATGCCTGGGACTGCCAGAATAACTTAGAATGATTCCATGGAAATGGCTAATGAAAGTAGAACATTAAATGCAAGCATAGGATGACAAACAAAGTTCTTTGGTCATGTGAGGAGAAAAAGGAGCACTAGAATATATCGTAACGACTGGAAACATCTCTGATAGAAGAGGCGGAGACAAACCAAGAGCAAGGGTGCAGGATGGCTTAAGACAGTGACACGAAAGAATATCATCAGTGAAATTGATCCGCTACTCCAAAGACGGAGATTAGAGGACATTCGTGAACGCCAAAGCCTACCTGCAAGGCACTTGATGATGGTGATGATGATGATGATGATGATGAAGTAGATGATGATGATGATGTTCTTGATAATAATAATGATAATGACACAATTTAAATGTGCAGAAGACATAGACATAGGGCAAACTTACCTAACCATGACCATAGTAGTAGTGAGTAAAAAAATCTCTACACTGTTTATGGTCTTTACGCCACCACTGTGAGTGAACAATGCCACACTTGTAAGCTGGGCAACATTTCCTATCCTCTCCACATACGTCTCCCTTGTCATAGCATGATGGTTCTTCCTTGTTAAATACCTACAATAGAGTCAAATATGATATTTTGATTTCTGCACTCACGGAGAAGGAGGTTTGTCCGTGGTTTGTGAACTGGATAGCAGCTGTCCTGCATTCATGTATGGTAGCCCTTCGCCTGGTTACATGGACTTCAGAACAATGTAATATCCCCCCAGGACTACCCCAGGGTTCTGCAATTTCACCAGTGCTCTTTAATAGGTATACAAACAAGATTGCAGAATCTGAATCACCAGGTGTTGGATGAATATTGACATTTGCCGATGATGTTCTTGCATATAGGCAGGGAAGAGATAGCTCACGAGCTACAAGAAGCTGTGGACAAAATGACTGACTGGAGCGCCGAAAATAGGCAGCTGTTTTGTGGTGTTCTCTGGACAAAAGAATTGTAAAAGCTGGCGTTCCAAACTTTACAGTTTATAACAGTACCATCAAACGAGAAAGCAAACTGTGATACCTGGGTATCATTTTTGATAAAAGCCTGTCCTTCAGGGATCATGTGGATGCAGTAGCAGTGAAATGCCAAAAAGGACTCAATGCTCTCAAGATTATGGCAGCAATGGACATGGAACAAAGAATGTTGTTCACAATGTTCCAGCATATGATCCTGTCGGTGATAGATTATGGACTTGGCATAAGAGACAGCTGATAAAACTTGAATGCATACAGAATGAAACCATTCGGGTGATTCTGAGATGTACAGGAGATATGTGTGTATGTGTGCGATACATACTTGCACTGCCTATTGTTGCAGATAGGCCCAAAGTTCTGCAAGCACAGTCATATCTCAGAGTAGCTGCTGACAAGAGGCACCTCATGCATGAAGTATTGGATAGAGCTAAGGGTCACAGACTGAAGAGAGGAAAGTCTTGGATGGTGCAAGCTGAAGACACAATTCGACATGTGGGCAGGCTCGATAAATTTAGGAGGGAAGAGGGGTGGGTCAAAGTGTCCGATCATGTTCCAGACTTGTGTAGGGTTTTAGTCACTTTGAGACGTGAGAGCAGGGACTGATTAGCTTGCGCTGCAGAATCAGAAGTTCAACAAATGATTCATGACAATTCCCGCCCAAGTGATGTGATCGTATACACAGATGGCTCTGTGGTGACGGGCAGATGAAGTGATTGGGGGTTTATAGCAAAGGCGATGGGAATCGCTTGGCGCAACAAAGGCTGGCATATGATATCACAACGTCTAGTTTGAGAAAGGAGGTAGAGGCAGTCACTGCTGCCTCTCACTGGCTTGAGAATCAGCCGTACACACACGCCGTCATTGTGACTGACTCACAGAGCATGCTGAGACAGGTGGAGACAGGCATGCTCCGCGCAGAGTGGCAAGCATCACATCAGAGGTAGTTAGCATCCTTTGGATATTTTCTCCAGGTAACGCCTGTGTGTTGGGAAATAAGCAGGCAGATAGACTGGCTGGTTCTGCACCACTTGGTGGTGAACTGATGTATGACAAGCTGGATGTTGTGAGGGCCCTTTTGGAGCGAGTAAACAGTGCCGATGAGCAGATAGATCATTACGGTCTGAGGAGAATGGCACTGCGAGGAGTTAAAGTTAATCTGGCCGACGGATCTACAATGAGACTGTTACTGATACCATCCGAATTTAAACTCTTCGTTTGCTGCTGAAGATGCGTATGTATGTATGTATGTATGTATGTATGTATGTATGTATGTATGTATGTATGTATGTATGTATGTATGTATGTATGTATGTATGTATGTATGTATGTATGTATGTATGTATGTATGTATGTAGGTAGGTAGGTAGGTAGGTAGGTAGGTAGGTAGGTATGTATGTATGTATGTATGTATGTATGTATGTATGTATGTATGTATGTATGTATGTATGTATGTATGTATGTATGTATGTATGTATGTATGTATGTATGTATGTATGTATGTATGTATGTATGTATGTATGTATGTATGTATGTATGTATGTATGTATGTATGTATGTATGTATGTATGTATGTATGTATGTATGTATGTATGTATGTATGTATGTATGTATGTATGTATGTATGTATGTATGTATGTATGTATGTATGTATGTATGTATGTATGTATGTATGTATGTATGTATGTATGTATGTATGTATGTATGTATGTATGTATGTATGTATGTATGTATGTATGTATGTATGTATGTATGTATGTATGTATGTATGTAGGTAGGTAGGTATGTAGGTAGGTAGGTAGGTAGGTAGGTAGGTAGGTAGGTAGGTAGGTAGGTAGGTAGGTAGGTAGGTAGGTAGGTATGTATGTATGTATGTATGTATGTATGTATGTATGTATGTATGTATGTATGTATGTATGTATGTATGTTATGTATGTATGTATGTATGTATGTATGTATGTATGTATGTATGTATGTATGTATGTATGTATGTATGTATGTATGTATGTATGTATGTATGTA
>CAJHNH020003374.1:0-71356 GCA_905116865.2 Candidula unifasciata
AGGCCCTAAACACCAGCATCCAGGTAGATCAAAGGCTGTGTGAATACCAGCATCCAGGTAGATCAAAGGCCACGAATACCAGCATCCAGGGAGATCAAAGGCCGTGAACACCAGCATCCAGGGAGATCAGAGGCCCTAAACACCAGCATCCAGGTAGATCAAAGGCCCTGAACACCAGCATCCAGGGAGATCAAAGGCCCTGAATACAAGCATCCAGGGAGATCAGAGGCCCTAAACACCAGCATCCAGGGAGATCGAAGGCTGTGAATACCAGCATCCAGGTTGATCAAGGGCCATGAACACCAGCATCCAGGGAGATCAAAGGCCCTGAATACCAGCATCCAGGGAGATCAGAGGCTGTGAACACCAGATTCCAGGGAGATCAAAGGCAGTGAACACCAGCATCCAAGGAGATCAAAGGCCCTAAAAACCAGCATTCAGGGAGATCAAAGGCAGTGAACACCAGCATCCAGGGAGATCAAAGGCCCTAAACACCAGCATCCAGGGAGAGCAAAGGCAGTGAACACCAGCATCCAGGGAGATCAGAGGCCCTAAACACCCGCATCCAGAGAGATCAAAGGCCCTGAACACCAGCATCCAGGGAGATCAAAGGCCCTGAACACCAGCATCCAGTGAGATCAAAGGCCCTGAACACCTGCATCCAAGGAGATCAAAGGCCCTGAACCCGCGCATCCAGGGAGATAAGAGCCCCTAAAAACCAGCATACAGGGAGATCAGAGGCCGTGAACACCAGCACCCAGGGAGATCAGAGGCCCTGAACACCCGCATCCAGGGAGATCAGAGGCCGTGAACACCAGCATCCAGGGAGATCAGAGGCCCTGAACACCCGCATCCAGGGAGATCAAAAGCCCTAAACACCAGCATCAAAGGAGATCAAAGGCCCTGAACACCCGCATCCAGGGAGATCAAAGGCCCTGAACACCCGCATCCAGGAAGATCAAAGGCCCTGAACACCAGCATCCAGGGAGATCAGAGGCCCTAAACACCAGCATCCAGGGAGATCAGAGGCCCCAAACACCAGCATCCAGGGAGATCAAAGGCCCTGAATACTATCATCCAGGGAGATCAGAGGCTGTGAACACCAGCATCCAGGGAGATCAAAGGCAGTGAACACCAGCATCCAGGGAGATCAAAGGCCCTAAACACCAGCATCTAGGAAGATCAGAGGCCCTAAACACCAACATCCAAGGAGATCAGAGGCCCTAAACACCAGCATCCAAGGAGATCAGAGGTTGTAAACACCAGCATCCAGGGAGATCAGAGGCTGTAAAAACCCGCATCCAAGGAGATCAGAGGTTGTGACCACCAGCATCCAAGGAGATCAGAGGTTGTAAACACCCGTATCCAAGGAGATCAGAGGTTGTAAACACCAGCATCCAGGGAGATCAGAGGCCCTAAACACCAGCATCCAGGGAGAACAGAGGCCGTGATACCAGCATCCAAGGAGATCAGAGGCTCTAAACACCAGCATCCAGGGAGATCAGAGGCCCTAAACACCAGCATCCAGGGAGATCAGAGGCCGTGAACACCAGCGTCCAGGAAGATCAGAGGCCATGAAACAAGCATCCAGGGAGATCAGAGGCCCTAAACACCAGCATCGAGGGAGATCAGAGGCCCTAAACACCAGCATTCAGGGAGATCAGAGGCCCTAAACACCAGCATCCAGGGAGATCAGAGGCCCTAAACACCAGCATCCAGTGAGATCAGAGGCCCTAAACACCAGCATCCAGGGAGATAAGAGATTGTGAACACCAGCATCCAGGGAGATCAGAGGCCGTGAACACCAGCATCCAGGGAGATCAGAGGCCGTGAACACCAGCATCCAGGGAGATCAGAGGCCGTGAACACCAGCATCCAGGGAGATCAGAGGCCGTGAACACCAGCATCCAGGGAGATCAAAGACCCTGAACACCAGCATCCATGCTGCACGCGCCAAGGTTTGCACCGAATGCCATTTCAACACCTGGTGCTTAATGAACGTACAAGCCCTAGACAAAAATTTAAAAACAAAAAGTGGGAGCAGCAAATACACTCAAACATAGAAGAGGAGCTTCCGGCCAGGCAGGGCGATATCGGTGGTCAGTGTAAGTTCCGGTCAGCCAGTTGGTCACAGACAAGTGGTAGACGCCATCCCGGCCAGGCAGGGCGATATCAGTGTAAGTTCCGGTCAGCCAGTTGGTCACAGACAAGTGGTAGACGCCATCACAGCCAGGGAGCACATTCGCTCTCAGTTCTGTCAGTCACGTGACTCACTTGTTCATTAAGCCCCCAGTTACCACACTGTGGGTAACTATCACGTGACTCACTCATTCATTAGGCCCCTTGGGGTCAAGGCTGTTTTGCTTATACTTAGCATTTCTTTGTAATTATGTTTCATGTTCCAGTGATGACACACATACATAAATACCCACGCACGACACAGTCACACAAATACTGGCATATATATATTCATTCACAGGCACCCACAGGCACCCACACTGACCCTAAGTGCATCAATACGTTTTTGGCTCAATACTTGGCTGATGTTAGCTTCTCACATTTAATAGAATATGAAATACCGTCTTCCTTGTGTAATGAGCTTGACTGCAGTCATCTCTGTTTTCACAACTTGTGGTAATGAGCTTGACTGCAGTCATCTCTGTTTTCACAACTTATGGTAATCAGATTGACTGCAGTCACCCCTGTTTTCATCACTTGTGGTAATGAGCTTAACTGCAGTCACCCCTATTTTCACCATTTGTGGTAATCAGGTTAACTGCAGTCACCCCTGTTTTCATCACTTGTGGTAATGAGCTTAAATGCAGTCACCCCTGTTTTCATCATTTGTGGTAATGAGCTTAACTGCAGTCACCCCTGTTTTCATCACTTGTGGTAATGAGCTTAACTGCAGTCACCCCTGTTTTCACAACTTATGGTAATCAGATTGACTGCAGTCACCCCTGTTTTCACCACTTGTGGTAATAACTTGACTGCAGTCATCCCTGTTTTCACCACTTGTGGTAATCAGACTTACTCTGGGATAACACCGTCTTAGTAGTATTTGATATCTGCGGGTTACCTGTTAATAATTAATTTGGTCAGACCGGAAAATTAAGAAAAGCACAACACTTGAGACACATTAAAACTAATTGTTCTCAGAAATAATCAACAGAACAGCGGACTTGAAGGACTATAGATCAGTGAGTGTAGATCCTTATAGTCTAAATCTGTAACTATAAGCTGACACCAATCAAAGCAAGCACATGGACAGCGAGACAGACAGACAGACAGACAGACAAGAGACAAGTCTTACCCCCTGGACTGAGGTGGCCATTTTATCCCGCCAGTTGTTGTCTGACCTGGGCTTCGATCTGTTGCTATTGGCAACAGGGAAACGTTACTCTGGGTTCTTCTACTTTCCGTCAGGCGTGGGCGACAAAGTTTTATTTACTCTGATACCCCAACGACGGTAGACAAAATATTATAGTTGTAAAATACTTCAGATTTGACATAACTTAAAAAAAAAAAAAAAATACTAGATTACAAAACGTCTCAAATTATCGGTGGCAGCAACTGTCTGCGTGTTAAACCTGACTGTAGCAGCAACTGTCTGCGTGTTAAACCTGACTGTAGCAGCAACTGTCTGCGTGTTAAACCTGACTGTAGCAGCAACTGTCAGCTAGTTAAACCTGACTGCAGTAATGTCTGCATGTTAAACCTGACTGTAGCAGCAACTGTCTGCGTGTTAAACCTGACTGCAGCAACTGTCTGCGTATTAAACCTGACTGCAGCAATGTCTGCATGTTAAACCTGACTATAGCAATATCTGCATGTTAAACCTGACTGTAGCAGCAACTGTCTGCGTGTTAAACCTGACTGTAGCAGCAAATATCTGCGTGTTAAACCTGACTACAGCAACTGTCTGTGTGTTAAACATGACTGCAGCATTTGTCTGCGTGTTAAACCTGACTGTAGCAGCAACTGTCTGCGTGTTAAACCTGACTTCAGCAACTGTCTGCGTGTTAAACCTTGCTGTAGCAGCAACTGTCTGCCTGTTAAACCTGACTGCAGCAACTGTCTGCGTGTTAAACCTGACTGTAGTAACAACTGTCTGCGTGTTAAACCTGACTGCAGCAACTGTCTGCGTGTTTAACCTGACTGCAGCAACTGTCTATGTCTTAATCCTGACTGTAGCAGCTGCATGAAACTTGTGGAACACTACATCGTGTGTTCTCAACCTGTTTCTAACCATCTGTGGCAACAACTAGATCATCTCTTCTCAACCTGTTTCTAACCATCTGTGGCAACAACTAGATCATCTCTTCTCAACCTGTTTCTAACCATCTGTGGCAACAACTAGATTATGTGTTCTCAACCTGTATCTAACCATCTGTGGCAACAACTAGATTATGTGTTCTCAACCTGTTTCTAACCATCTGTGGCAACAACTAGATTATGTGTTCTCAACCTGTATCTAACCATCTGTGGCAACAACTTGATCATGTGTTCTCAACCTGTTTCTAACCATCTGTGGCAACAACTAGATTATGTGTTCTCAACCTGTTTCTAACCATCTGTGGCAACAACTAGATTATGTGTTCTCAACCTGTATCTAACCATCTGTGGCAACAACTTGATCATGTGTTCTCAACCTGTTTCTAACCATCTGTGGCAACAACTAGATTATGTGTTCTCAACCTGTATCTAACCATCTGTGGCAACAACTAGATTATGTGTTCTCAACCTGTTTCTAACCATCTGTGGCAACAACTAGATTATGTGTTCTCAACCTGTATCTAACCATCTGTGGCAACAACTTGATCATGTGTTCTCAACCTGTTTCTAACCATCTGTGGCAACAACTAGATTATGTGTTCTCAACCTGTTTCTAACCATCTGTGGCAACAACTAGATTATGTGTTCTCAACCTGTATCTAACCATCTGTGGCAACAACTTGATCATGTGTTCTCAACCTGTTTCTAACCATCTGTGGCAACAACTAGATCATGTGTTCTCAACCTGTTTCTAACCATCTGTGGCAACAACTAGATCATCTCTTCTCAACCTGTTTCTAACCATCTGTGGCAACAACTAGATCATCTCTTCTCAACCTGTTTCTAACCATCTGTGGCAACAACTAGATCATGTGTTCTCAACCTGTTTCTAACCATCTGTGGCAACAACTAGATCATCTCTTCTCAACCTGTTTCTAACCATCTGTGGCAACAACTAGATCATCTCTTCTTAACCTTTTTCTAACCATCTGTGGCAACAACTAGATCATCTCTTCTCAACCTGTTTTTAACCATCTGTGGCAACAACTAGATCATGTGTTCTCAACCTGTTTCTAACCATCTGTGGCAACAACTAGATTATGTGTTCTCAACCTGTTTCTAACCATCTGTGGCAACAACTAGATTATGTGTTCTCAACCTGTTTCTAATTATCTGTTGCAACAACTAGATTATGTGTTCTCAGCCTGTTTCTAACCATCTGTTGCAACAACTAGATTATGTCTCCTTCTCAACCTGTTTCTAACCATCTGTGGCAACAACTAGATTATGTGTTCTCAACCTGTTTCTAACCATCTGTTGCAACAACTAGATTATGTCTCCTTCTCAACCTGTTTCTAACCATCTGTGGCAACAACTAGATTATGTGTTCTCAACCTGTTTCTAACCATCTGTGGCAACAACTAGATTATGTGTTCTCAACCTGTTTCTAACCATCTGTGGCAACAACTAGATCATGTGTTCTCAACCTGTTTCTAACCATCTGTGGCAACAACTAGATTATGTGTTCTCAACCTGTTTCTAACCATCTGTGGCAACAACTAGATTATGTGTTCTCAACCTGTTTCTAATTATCTGTTGCAACAACTAGATTATGTGTTCTCAGCCTGTTTCTAACCATCTGTTGCAACAACTAGATTATGTCTCCTTCTCAACCTGTTTCTAACCATCTGTGGCAACAACTAGATTATGTGTTTTCAACCTGTTTCTAACCATCTGTTGCAACAACTAGATTATGTCTCCTTCTCAACCTGTTTCTAACCATCTGTGGCAACAACTAGATTATGTGTTCTCAACCTGTTTCTAATTATCTGTTGCAACAACTAGATTATGTGTTCTCAGCCTGTTTCTAACCATCTGTACTAGAAGCAAAGCAGAAGGTAGCTGAAAAATGAGTGCTTAGAAGGGCCGAATGTCAGGAATGCGTGCCCAGTTTGTAACTTTTTGAAAATAAAGTTTGTTCTTTCCTTCATTCTGCCACACAAACTTTATCTGTTCTGCTCTGAGGTAAGTTGTGCCAAGACTGGCATCACAGTGCTGGGGCATAACATAAGTGCTCTCCTCATTTTCAGCAGCCAGCGAAGAGTTTCAGTATTGATGGTACCTTCCAAAAGTGTACTTCCTACAGAGACAAAAAGACACTTGCGTTGACTGGAACATGTCTCTCGCATGAAGAACGGTGTTATTCGAAACCTCTAAAGGATCTCCTGTATGGTAAACTGGTAGCAGCGAAAGGACCGGCAGGAAAGCCAAAGCTTTTCTACAAGGATATATGCAAAACGTGACCTGAAAGAGCTCATCATTGACACAGACATTTGGGAGAGATCAGCTACAGATCTCATCTTTAGAGGCAGACAGTGAAAGACAGACTGTTAGTTTCAAAGCCACCAAACCCAATAATCTATAGAGAGGAGATGCCTGAGAGAAAACTGGCCTCAGAACGATAGCGTTCCAACGTTTCTATGTGGACTTTGTGGCAGAGACTGCAAGTCCCGCATTGGACTTGACAGTCACAGCAGACGATGTTCCTAAAACCAGCGCCACAACTCCAGGGTCCCCAGGGACTGATGGTTGCTTACTGTAGCTACCAGCAATAGTCTGATTATGTCTCTGTTGCTTTTCACTGAGTCTTGAGTGTCGACCCAGCAACTCCTTCCTGTCCTGTTCTCTTTACACCATAACATAACATAACCCTTGACCCATTAGGGTCGTGGAGGTGTATTGATGGAAGCAATAGCACAATAAACCCGGCATCTTTCTCGGTGTTTTCCTTTTTACTCTATTATGATCTGTTCGCTCTTCCACATCGTTCACTTGCTCTCAAAGGGCCTTGGCCACATTTAACTTGTTAGTGGTGCTGTATCAACCAATCTCTCTGTTCTTTTCCCAACACACCTGCATACCCCGGAGAACATGTCGCTGTCAGCGATCTGTGAAGTGATACCAGCCATTCTGCATGTAGCATGCCCATGTCCACCTGTCTCAGCAGACTTGCTGACTGTGTTACTGCGTTGCATCTAAATGTTCTCAAATGGCGCCCTTTGCAGTAACTCGCCACGCCCACTTCTCTCCTACTTCCGGTATCACACGTGACTCAAAGTTTCTACTATACAGACGTGGATGCCTCTGTGAGAGCCCTCTACTTACAGATAAGTAATTTTTTTGCATTCTGTTTGTAACTATGTCGGCGTCTGTAGCTTAGTCGTTGCCAACGTGCTTCGTAATGTCGGGGTGCTGGGTTCGATCCCAGCTGCGGACGGGTTGTTTTGCGTTGGTTTCCACAGTGGTACCGAGCGCTGACCGTTCAGATCAATGCAAACTACTGAACGTAAAATATGCCTAGAGAAACGGCAACACCCAAAAAATGAGGGGTTGGCTTCTGTAACGTCGTGATAACATGAAGGTGAATAGTTCTGTTTGTCGTCGTCTTCTTCTTCTTCTTCTTCGATTATGAAAGCTATCGTGCAATCCATATCCTCTCGTGTACCATACAGTTTTGTCTTCATTGTGGTTGGAACAGGCCAGATTGCGTCTCTGTTGTCAGCATACAGTTGACAGTGTTGGAGCACATGCTCAGCATTTTCGGGTGCCACGCTGCAGGGACACGTCTCCGTATTTCCTACACCGAAAAATTTGAACATATGTTGACGAAATCTGTTGTGCCCAGTCCTTAGTCTGAATATAATAGACTGTCCCTCTCTAGAGAGGCGATGAAGTGAGAAAATCTGTTGTGGGTATCCAGCCACATTTCTTGGATACTAGATTGTATTAGTGTTTTCATCTCTTGGTGGGTTAAGTCGCTATTTGGTTGTACCATGTCACTGCCGCTTCTGGCCAATCTGTCCGCTATTTCATTGCCTTCCAAGCCACAGTGACCTGGAATCCACTGCAGTAAAGATTGTTCTACTGAAGAGCCTAAGTAAATCAGCTGTTGCGTCAAGTCTACAAACTGAGTGTCTTTTGGGTTAACAATTGCTTGTAGAACTGACATAGCATCAGTCAGAAAGACCACTCTGCTATATTTGCGGTGCTGTTGTCCATTCAGGAAAGAACATGCCGCTAGAAGTGCTTCTGCCTCTGCTCTGTAATTGGAGGAATATGAACCTGTTGGTACAGCCTGGTTGATTTTAAAACCATTTGGGCATTCTATGTATATTCCTCCTCCTCCGTCTCTTACTGCTCTCTTGGCTGAACCATCTGTATACACTCGAATCCAACTCTGGTGTGGGTAAAGTCTATTGATCTCTCGTTCTGTAGTTGATTTCATATCAGTGCTGCTCATTGATGATTTGGAGGAGACCCCTGTTACAGTGGTTCTGACTGTTGGTAGGCTATCCCTAAGCCAAGCGGGGCAGTCGTTGTAAGGTTTAAGTGGAATATTTGGTATTATGGGTGGAAGTTTAAGGACAGCGAGCTTGGCATTTGCGTTCTTAATAAAGCAAGTTCTCTTTAGTCTAGCCTTCTGGGGTTTCTGCAGTCGGCTGTACATGGGTTGTTCTTGAAAGTGGTGGTATTTGGAGAGCTGGGTGGGGATCTTTGTGTCTCTCCTATCTTCCAGATTATGGAGACCAGTAATTGTTTCCATATCTGATATGGGCGTGGAGCGCATTGCCACTGTCATAATACGGAGAGCATGGTTTTGGATCTTTGAGACTTTCTGAAAATTTGATTTAGCTGCTGTGCCCCAAGCAGCTATTCCATATTCTAGTGTTGGCCTCACATAGCCTGTATAGGTCCTCTTAAGGACATTGAGGTTTGCCCCCCAGTCTGTTCCAGCCAACTTCCTCATCAGTTGTGTTCTCTTGAGTCCCTTGCTCTGTGTCTTTTCTATCTGTTTTCTCCATGTGAGTCTTGAGTCAAAGGTTACTCCTAAATATGACGGTGAGTCATCATGTATCAGTGCCTTTCTGGGGTTTGGTAGAGAGACTGAAAATGGTGTGTGTGGTTTTGGCCCCATTTACAGGCATGTACCAGCTATTGGACCACCTCTCTAGAGTTCCGAGGGATTCTTGAAGCCTTGTCTGTGCTTTTTCAGTGTCCTCCTCTGAACTCAGTAGCGCCAGATCATCGGCATACATAACGGCTTGAACTCCATTACAGAGGGTTGATTTTATGTCGTTAATGTAAACTAGGAAAAGAATTGGGGACAGAACTCCGCCTTGTGGAACTCCATGTGTCATTGAGACTGATCTGCTCCTTGAACCCTGTATCTTGACTCTTGCAGATCGATTTTCAAGATATTTAACGATCCACCCAAGCATGTGATGGGATATTCCACTTTCAAGTAGCTTTTGTTTCAGCCCATTTTTCCACACTTTGTCGAAGGCCTTTTCCATATCCACCCAGACTGCAATAGTGTGCTTTTTTCCTGGAATGCATCTTCAATGTGTTGAGCAATAAAGTTAATTTGGTCTTCTGTTGATCTGCAACGTCGAAAACCTGCCTGTTCCTCCATTAGTTTGAAGTTTTTCTCTAGGAACCAGGTCAGTCGGTTGTTCAATAATCTTTCAAATAGTTTTCACAGACAGCTAGTGAGGCTGATGGGTCTGTAGCTGTCTGCGTTGTTCTTCGGCTTTCCTTGTTTCAGGATTACGAAGATTTCAGACTTCCTCCAGGCTGGAGGAACTATACTAAAAATCCAGCTGGCATTAAAGATGTTTAATAATTTCGTTTTGGCACTTAGACCCATGTGTAGTAACATATCATTCGTGATTTTATCGGGGCCAGGGGCTTGTTTGGATTTCAGCTGGTTGAGTCCTGTGTTAAGTTCACTCATTGAGAATTTATCTGTCATGATGCTCTCTGCTGGTTTACTCTTGCTGGCTTCCTCGAGTTCTTCAATTCTTTGTAGTACCTCATCTTCTCTAGACTTTTCTATATTAAAATCACTAACAGATTTAAACTGATTTAAAAGGATATTTGCAGCATCGTTTCCAGATCTGATCTCATTGCCCTCATTTATTACTACTGGATTGGCTTGTTGGGCTTCTCCATTTAGACACTTGACTAGTTTCCAGAGTTTGGACCCATCTTTTTCAAAACTAAGGCTCTTGGTTTTGTCTTGCCAGCTCTTCCTAGTTGCTTGAAGTGTTTCTTTTTTTAGTTTAGCTTCTGCTGCTTTGTAAGCAATGTTGTTTTCTACCGTTGGGTTGCTTTCTACTCTATCTCTTGCTTCTGAGAGAGTTTGGTGGAGGTCTTGAATTTGTTGGGACCAAAATGGGATGTAATCTTTCCTTGAACCCCGAGGTATGGTTTCTTTAGCTGCTTTTAATATAGCTTCTGTAAACTCTTTTACTGATTTAGCAACCTGACTTGATTTGCCGTTTAAATTTATTGAGTATACATCAGCAAGGGTAGCAAAACTTTTCCAGTCAGCTTTCTTGTAATTCCAACGAGGAGGCGGCATCGAATGAAGGCCTCTCATTTTTAGAACAGAAATCAGGATCGGTCGGTGGTCACTACCTGCTAGTTGGCTGAGCACCGTTTTGTGTATGTTGCTTGCCAAGTCTGACGTGGCAAATGTTAAGTCTGGGCGGCTGGTTGAAAGCCATCTCCTGGAGAGAAAAGATGGGGAGTCATCTGGTTTGTTGATTAGCTGGAGTCTGGCATATGTCTGCCAGTCCTCTACTTCTTCTCCTCTCTCGTTGAGCTGTGAATATCCCCAGCTTGGAGAGCAGCTGTTAAAATCTCCTAGAACGGTGCAATTGTTATCTGGGATTCTCATGTTGTATAACGAGAGTTCTTTGCTTGGCGGGCAGTAACAATTGTATAACACAATTTCTTTGCCTGCAATGTTAAGCCTGACACCCATGATCTCAGACTCCTGTTTTGTGTCCACTGTAAGACTAGCTGCTGGGATGCTGTTTTTTACTAGGATGAGGACTCCTCCCTCGGGACTATTTTCTCTGTCCTGTCTGAAGCACTTGTAGCTTCTAATACAGAATCTGTGCTTATCTGACAGGTGTGTCTCCTGTATACAGGCAATGTCAATATTTCCTTCTTTAAGTTGTTTTTTGAGTGCAGCCTTTTTGTTGCGGACTCCCTCTGCATTCCATTGTAGAATCCTCAGAGCGCACACGTCTTCTTCGTCCATCTTGTCCCTCTGATAGATATATTATCTAGGCTGTTTCTCTAGCTTTGTGAGTGGTGACATTGTACAGTTGCCACTTTTAAGGTAGGGCTCACCGTGATATGGTTTCACTGAAGTGTTAAAGATTAAACTCCACAGTCTTCATTCCTGCTAGGGTTTTCTGACATTCAAGAAGGTATGCGTGACGTCATATTTGTGGGAAAATATTCTCCCACACTATCTGTGCCTTTCGACCTGGCGTCTCCGTCTTCAACGTGCTTTTCTTTTAGGATGTGCTTCCTTAGTCCGTAACCAACCAAGGCCTGACCACCGGGCAGTGGTAGTTTAGTTTCAGAGTATCCTTCTCATAGGTGGGCCGCTGTCCCCAGCTATCGAGTCCCACCTACCCGGGGAAAATACCTAATTAAATTTTTAACGGCATCCTGTGTTGGCGTGGCAGCGCTTCACCAGTCCGGTTGTATGCCACCGTGTGTACGCCCACAGGACAATTACTGTCTAAAATGCCATAAATCCATGGGGCCAGGTGAAACACAATCGGGCCTGTTTGTGCCCCGTTGGCAACAGAGGCTTCCGTTGCAGAAAACCTATTATAATACACTATATTCCATTTTTAACGAATATTGATCTGCAAAGTCACACAAAAACTGATTCATATATGCTGTCTACAGGAAACCCACCTCACTGAAGACACAGTCTTCAAAATCAGAGGTTATCAGTGCTTCCGATCAGACCGGAAAGGCAGGAAAAAGGGTGGAATATTGACTCTTGTGAGGAACAATATCACTGCTAGCCAGACTAAAGTATTTATGGATGGAGCAGAATATCAGATTCTGAAACTACAAACTGGAAATGCAGACTTCTACCTGATCAATTATTACTGCCCAAATGATCGTCCCCAGGCTTTAGACACAATCTCAGTGGAAGAAAAGATGATTCTATGTGGAGATTTTAACAGCCACTCACAAAGCTGGGGATATGACCATATAGACCAGAGAGGAGAGAGAACTGGAGGAGTGGCAGGATGAGAACAGATTTGTTCTTATTAATAGGCCAACTGATCCACCCACATTCTACTCGAGGTCGTGGCACACCACTACTACCCCAGACCTAGCATTTCACTCTCCAGATCTGGAATGGAACATTAAACGAGTTGTTGGAAATCAACTGGGAGGTAGTGACCATCGACCGGTCTTCCTGAATGTAGAAAATGAGAAGGTCAGAGAAACTAGTACGCTGCCAAGGTGGAACTACAAGAAGGCTGACTGGACAATGTTCAAACACCGTACCAGTATACTGCTTGGAAATCTCAGCGTAGACCAGGATATAAACAAAGTAGTTAAAGAATTTAACAAATGCGTACTAAAGGCAGCAGGAGAATCAATACCAAGAGGTGCCCGTAAGCATTATAAGCCATACTGGAGTAATGAGCTAGAAAATTTACATAACGAAGTAGAAACATCCAGAAAGATAGCAGAGACCAGGCCAAACCAAGAACATCACAATAACTACCAGCATGCAAAAGCAAAATTTGTAAGGGCAAAGCTGCAGGTTAGAAGGGAAAGCTGGCAGGAGAAAACAAGGTCGCTGAACTTTGAAAAAGACACAAGAAAGTTATGGAAGCTTGTGAAACAAATTAATGATGAGGACACAGGGTGGAACTCAAAGATCACGCTGCAGAAAGATGGAAACATGGTCACAGGAAAAGAGGCAGCCAACCTATTTGCTGACACTTTTGCTTTAGATAACGACATTGAAATCAGTTCAGAGAAAAAACACGAAATTCAAGAAAAGACACAATTTAGAAGTCAGAAAGAAATAACATCAGAGGCGCTAGAGGTGCCAATTACACTTAATGAACTGGAGTTGGCCATTTCAAAGCTGAAAATGCTGAAGTCACCAGGAGCAGATGGTATATCAAACGAAATGATCAGAAACTTAGGAAAAGTAGCCAAAACAAAGCTTTTACAGATATTTAATGCTTGTTGGGCAACAGGGAATGTTCCACAGATCTGGAGAGAGGCAATTATGATACCCCTCATAAAGCCTGGGAAAGACAGTTCTAATGCCTCCAACTACAGACCAATCAGCCTCACAAGTTGTCTCTGTAAAACAATGGAGCGCATCACCAACCTCAGACTACAGTGGTACATTGAAAGTGAAAACATCATTACACCACAGCAGGCGGGCTTTAGAAAGTTCTATTCTACGGAAGACCAGACAACATACCTCTCCCAAGAAATAGAGGATGCTTTTCAAGATAAGAAACTGGTACTCGCGGCATGGATAGATTTAAGGAAAGCTTTTGATAAGGTTTGGAAGGAGGGGCTTTTGAAGAAATTGAGAAACTATAAAATAAATGGAAAAATGTACAATTGGATTAAAGCATATCTACATAACAGAAGAGCCCGGGTACAGGTAGATGGTTTTAAAAGTAAAAAAGTTCTACTGCGACAAGGCGTCCCTCAAGGTGGTGTCCTGTCGCCCACACTTTTCCTTTTATTTATCAACGATCTGGTTGCCGAGATACCAAATGGAATCAAAATGGCAATGTACGCCGACGACCTGGTACTGTGGTGCACCAATGAACATGCAACGATAGCCACAAAAACACTACAGCGGGCTACAAATGCACTTGAGGCATGGGCCAATAGATGGTGTGTCAGCATCAACACAGACAAATGTAGCACCACACTATTCACCCTCTCCCCAAAGCAAAAAAGCTGGCACCATCAAAATAAACGAAATACCCCTGAGAGATGATAAAGAGCCCACATACCTAGGAGTCACATTTGATGACAGGTTGACATGGAGAAAACATATCAACAAGGCAGCAACCAAAGCCAGGAGGAAGACAGCAATACTAAGAAAACTAAGTGGAACCACATGGGGAGCAGATGGGAAAATACTCAATAAAGTATACAAGCAGAGCATACTTCCACACTTGGAATATGGGTCAACTGCATGGTGTTCAGCATCTAGTACCACATTAAAGGAGTTAGACAAAGTGCAAAATCAAGCGCTCAGAGTCATCACAGGAGGGATGAAATCAACCAACATATTAGAAATGGAGAAAGCTGGGAAAACACAGGCACTGACAGAACGCAGAGATACAAAGTTGCAAATACAAGCTGAAAAGTTCCTCAGTATGCCAGATCACCCGATGGAAAATAGATTTAAGAACCTAGCCTTGGGACGGTTAAAAAGAAGCAGCTTTATACACCAAGCAAAAAGAATATGTAGACAAACTCCTGACCTTCCAGAAATTGGCTGCCCACTAAAAAGTATTCCGGAACAAACCCCATGGAGAGAAAAATGTAAACTAACGGTACAAATCCAGACAAATGTGAAAGGGATATTTTGACAAGAAAGAGCAAGATAGTGTACAACGCAAAATGGCCACCCTCAGTTATATTGATGAAGAATACCCACAAGAACAATGGGTCAGAGTCTATACAGATGGGTCCGCAGAAAGTGCAGTTAGAAATGGTGGTGCTGGAGTGTACATCGAATTCCCAGATGGTACTAGGGATAAGTCCAGCGTACCAACCGGGAAGTACTGCCATAACTACGATGCAGAAACCCAGGCTATTAAGATAGCTACAGAGAAACTGCTAAATACCAACCTTGGCTCACAGTATGTGGTAATGCTTACAGATGCTAAATCAGTACTTGAAGCACTCCAGTCTAGGAAACTACCAGAATTGCAAACACTGCTGACACAACTCAGCGTTCAGCGAAGAGTCGTAATGCAGTGGATACCGTCTCATTGTGGAGTGCCTGGAAATGAGAAAGCTGATCAACTGGCAGGGGAAGGTGCGAAAAAAGAGCAGCCAGATGTACCAGTCACATACCACCAAAAGAAAAGAATCATTAAATCGATCAGGAAACCACCAGCCCCAGCACAAGACGACTATTTTATTATGGACAGACCAGAACAAGTCATTATCTTCCGCCTCAGAACAGGGCACAACCGATTACGTAACCACATGTTCACAAAATTCAAGATAGGTGTATCAGCCATGTGCACCTGTGGAAATGTGCCCCAGACCGCAGAGCATGTACTCCAGGACTGCACCGAATTTGACACATTAAGGCAAACCTTTTGGCCAGAAAGAACAACAGTGGAACGTAAACTCTATGGACCACTGAATGAACTAACAACGACAGTGAAATTTATACAAGAGACAAAACTGCTGATATAGATAACTTATTTCAGGCGAACGAAAGAAGAAGAAGAACACAAAAACTATTTCACAGTAAGCCCGACGGAAGAACGGTCACAGTGATATAAAAATTATCCTCAGATATCCAATGCAACAGGGCTTAAAAAATCTAAAATGATGAGAGCGAGAAAAAACACGTCCTGTCCCTTGGACAGTCAGTTGGTGGGTCTTTGTCGTCGTGATAACTGATAACATGAAGGTGAATAGTTCTGTTTGTCGTCGTGATAACATGCAGGTAAATAGTTCTGCTTGTCGTCGTGATAAGATGCAGGTAAATAGTTCTGTTTGTCGTCGCGATAACGTCAAGTTGATTAGTTCGGCTCCTTGCCTGTCAGGCTGAACACTCTGACTCGCAATTAGACGATTATTACGACATGCTTGTTGCATAGACAGTAGGTCTATTCTTGTTTCACCCACAACGAGGACCCAGAACCCACACGGACAACAGCAAGAACAAAACTCGACTGAATGTATGAGATTAGAAATAGAAAAACGTAAAGTTTATTGTAGAGCAGTGCACATAAAACGCCACTTTCTCTTCATCTCTCTCTCTCTCTCTGCCTCTCTCTCTCTCTCTCTCTGTCTCTCTCTGCCTCTGCCTCTCTGCCTCTCTCTGTGCCTCTCTCTCTGCCTCTGTCTCTGCCTCTCTCTCTCTTTGCCTCTCTATCTGCCTCTCTCTCTGCCTCTATGCCTCTCTCTCTGCCTCTCTCTCTGCCTCTCTCTGCCTCTCTCTATGCCTCTCTCTGCCTCTCTCTGCCTCTCTCTATGCCTCTCTCTGCCTCTCTCTATGCCTCTCTCTCTGCCTGTTTCTATCTGCCTCTCTCCTTGCCTCTCTCTCTATGCCTCTCTCTCTATGCCTCTCTCACTCTGCCTCTCTTTCTCTCTCTCTGCATCTCTGCCTCTCTCTCTGCCTCTCTTTGCCTATCTATCTCTGCCTCTCCCTGCCTCTCTCTCTCTGCCTCACTCTCTGCCTCTCACTCCCTGCCTCTCTCTCCGCCTCTCTCTCTCTGCCTCTCTCTCCCTACCTCTCCCTATGTGCCTCTCTCTCTCTCTGCCTCTCTCTGCCTCTCTTTCTCTCTCTTTCTCTCTCTCTATGACTCTCTCTCTGCCTCTCTCTGTGCCTCTCTCTGTGCCTCTCTGCCTCTCTCTCTCTCTGCCTCTCTCTATGCCTCTCTCTCTGCCTCTCTTTCTCTCTCTCTCTGCCTCTCTCTCTGCCTCTCTCTCTTTCTGCCTCTCTCACTGCCTCTCTCTCTGCCTCTCCCTCTCTCTGCCTCTCTCTTTCTCTCTCTGCCTCTCTCTGTGCCTCTCTCTCTGCCTCTATCTCTCTCTTTCTGCCTCTCTCCCTGCCTCTCTCTCTGCCTCTCCCTCTCTCTGCCTCTCACTTTCTCTCTCTGCCTCTCTCTGTGCCTCTCTCTGTGCCTCTCTCTCTCTGCCTCTCTGCCTCTCTCTCTTTTTGCCTCTCTCCCTGCCTCTCTCCCTGCCTCTCTCTCTGCCTCTCTCACTGCATCTCTCACTGCATCTCTCTCTGCCTCTCTCTCTGCCTCTCTCTCTGCCTCTCTCTCTCTGCCTCTCTCTCCCTGCCTCTCTCTCTGCCTCTCTCACTGCATCTCTCACTGCATCTCTCTCTGCCTCTCTCTCTGCCTCTCTCTCCCTGCCTCTCTCTCTGCCTCTCTCACTGCATCTCTCACTGAATCTCTCTCTGCCTCTCTCTCTGCCCCTCTCTCTGCCTCTCTCCCTGCCTCTCTCTCTGCCTCTCTCTCTCTGCCTCTTTCTCTCTGCCTCTCTCTCTGCCTCTCTCTCTCTGCCTCTCTCTGCCTCTCTCTCTCTCTGCCTCTCTCTCTGCCTCTCTCTCTGCCTCTCTCTCTGTCTCTCTGCCTCTCTATATATATATATCTGCAGGTGTGAATTAATATTAGTATAAACAACAAATCAATCACCAACCACAAAAAGCATTAGATTGTATCATTCATGTACAAGAAATCAAATACTGTCAGAAACATATTGAGGCATCTGTTGTCCTCGGCTAGCAGTATGTCAGTAGTCGAACAATCTAGACAGTAGACAGTGCCAAAGTCAAGGCCATATTATCAGCTATAACTGTCATGTTTATAGAGAAGAAACAGATGTTCTCTCCATGTGGTGTTCTCTCCATGTGGTGTTCTCTCCATGTGGTGTTCTCTCCATGTGGTGTTCTCTCCATGTGGTGTTCTCTCCATGTGGTGTTCTCTCCATGTGGTGTTCTCTCCATGTGGTGTTCTCTCCATGTGGTGTGTGTTCTCTCCATGTGGTGTGTGTTCTCTCCATGTGGTGTTCTCTCCATGTGGTGTGTGTTCTCTCCATGTGGTGTGTGTTCTCTCCATGTGGTGTTCTCTCCAAGTGGTGTTCTCTCCATGTGGTGTGTGTTCTCTCCATGTGGTGTTCTCTCCATGTGGTGTGTGTTCTCTCCATGTGGTGTTCTCTCCATGTGGTGTTCTCTCCATGTGGTGTGTGTTCTCTCCATGTGGTGTGTGTTCTCTCCATGTGGTGTGTGTTCTCTCCATGTGGTGTGTGTTCTCTCCATGTGGTGTGTGTTCTCTCCATGTGGTGTGTGTTCTCTCCATGTGGTGTGTGTTCTCTCCATGTGGTGTTCTCTCCATGTGGTGTGTGTTCTCTCCATGTGGTGTGTGTTCTCTCCATGTGGTGTTCTCTCCATGTGGTGTTCTCTCCATGTGGTGTTCTCTCCATGTGGCGTTCTCTCCATGTGGTGTGTGTTCTCTCCATGTGGTGTGTGTTTTCTCCATGTGGTGTGTGTTCTCTCCATGTGGTGTGTGTTCTCTCCATGTGGTGTTCTCTCCATGTGGTGTGTGTTCTCTCCATGTGATGTTATCTCCATGTGGTGTGTGTTCTCTCCATGTGATGTTCTCTCCATGTGGTGTTTTCTCCATGTGCTGTATGTAGCAGGTTGTATGTAGCAAGCTGTATGTAGCAGGTTGTATGTAGCAGGTTGTATGTAGCAGGTTGTATGTAGCAGGTTGTATGTAGCAGGCTGTATGTAGCAGGCTGTATGTAGCAGGTTATATGTAGCAGATTGTATGTAGCAGGTTGTATGTAGCAGGTTGTATGTAGCAGATTGTATGTAGCAGATTGTATGTAGCAGATTGTATGTAGCAGGCTGTATGTAGCAGGCTGTATGTAGCAGATTGTATGCAGCAGATTGTATGTAGCAGATTGTATGTAGCAGGCTGTATGTAGCAGGCTGTATGTAGTAGGTTGTATGTAGCAGATTGTATGTAGCAGATTGTATGTAGCAGGTTGTATGTAGCAGGCTTATGTAGCAGGCTGTATGTAGCAGGCTGTATGTAGCAGTCTGTATGTAGCAGTCTGTATGTAGCAGGTTGTATGTAGCAGGCTGTATGTAGCAGTCTGTATGTAGCAGGATGTATGTAGCAGGTTGTATGTAGCAGGCTGTATGTAGCAGGCTGTATGTAGCAGGCTGTATGTAGCAGTCTGTATGTAGCAGGCTGTATGTAGCAGTCTGTATGTAGCAGGTTGTATGTAGCAGGTTGTATGTAGCAGGCTGTATGTAGCAGATTGTATGAAGCAGGCTGTATGTAGCAGGTTGTATGTAGCAGGCTGTATGTAGCAGGTTGTATGAAGCAGGCTGTATGTAGCAGGTTGTATGTAGCAGTCTGTATGAAGCAGGCTGTATGTAGCAGGTTGTATGTAGCAGGCTGTATGTAGCAGATTGTATGAAGCAGGCTGTATGTAGCAGGTTGTATGTAGCAGGCTGTATGTAGCAGGTTGTATGTAGCAGGCTGTATGTAGCAGGTTGTATGTAGCAGGCTGTATGTAGCAGGTTGTATGTAGCAGGCTGTATGTAGCAGGTTGTATGTAGCAGGCTGTATGTAGCAGGTTGTATGTAGCAGGTTGTATGTAGCAGGCTGTATGTAGCAGGCTGTATGTAGCAGGCTGTATGTAGCAGGCTGTATGTAGCAGGTTGTATGTAGCAGGTTGTATGTAGCAGATTGTATGTAGCAGGTTGTATGTAGCAGGCTGTATGTAGCAGGCTGTATGTAGCAGGTTGTATGTAGCAGGCTGTATGTAGCAGGTTGTATGTAGCAGGTTGTATGTAGCAGATTGTATGTAGCAGGTTGTATGTAGCAGGTTGTATGTAGCAGATTGTATGTAGCAGGTTGTATGTAGCAGGTTGTATGTAGCAGGCTGTATGTAGCAGGCTGTATGTAGCAGGCTGTATGTAGCAGGCTGTATGTAGCAGGCTGTATGTAGCAGGCTGTATGTAGCAGGCTGTATGTAGCAGGCTGTATGTAGCAGGTTGTATGTAGCAGGTTGTATGTAGCAGGTTGTATGTAGCAGGTTGTATGTAGCAGGCTGTATGTAGCAGATTGTATGAAGCAGGCTGTATGTAGCAGGTTGTATGTAGCAGGCTGTATGTAGCAGGTTGTATGTAGCAGGCTGTATGTAGCAGGCTGTATGTAGCAGGCTGTATGTAGCAGGCTGTATGTAGCAGGCTGTATGTAGCAGGTTGTATGTAGCAGGT
This sequence comes from Candidula unifasciata, assembly GCA_905116865.2. NCBI lineage: Eukaryota > Metazoa > Mollusca > Gastropoda > Stylommatophora > Geomitridae > Candidula > Candidula unifasciata. The sequence continues at coordinate 20,144 of CAJHNH020003374.1, forward strand.
TGTATGTAGCAGGCTGTATGTAGCAGGCTGTATGTAGCAGGTTGTATGTAGCAGGCTGTATGTAGCAGGCTGTATGTAGCAGGCTGTATGTAGCAGGCTGTATGTAGCAGGTTGTATGTAGCAGGTTGTATGTAGCAGGCTGTATGTAGCAGGCTGTATGTAGCCGGCTGTATGTAGCAGAGACAAGGGAGTGATGTAGTGAGACAAGGATATGTATGTACATGAGACTGAGATGTGTGAGACAAGGATATGTATGTACATGAGACTGAGATGTGTGAGACAAGGATATGTATGTACATGAGACTGAAATGTGTGAGACAGCAAGGATTTGGATGTACATGAGACTGAGATGTGTGAGACAGCAAGCATATGTAAATCCATGATACCAGTAAGAGGCACTTATAAAAAGTATCTGTAATGGTTTCAAGGTAAGTGTGGGTGCAAAAAAAAAATTATAATAGTAGATGTATAAGGCTGTGAAAACGACTAAGTACAATCAAACAAAACTGCTGCATTCAGGGTTAGGCTGAAATGATGACACTTTTTTAAAATGGAAAAACTGTTTGAAGCCACAAATGTGCACATGCACTGGAAGGATCTAGTTCACATGCCTCCTGCCTCGCAGACAAAGAGAAACCAGAAACGCATTCTCTGAGATGTTTACAATGAAATAATAATTTAGTTCGATAGCTAATTTGGTCAGACCAGCCCAAAACCCTGGCTACCTTCTGTGATTGCCAGGAGCAGCATTCTGTGGAAGATTTCCATGTTGTCACAATCTGGCAGGTACAAGAGGTTAAAGCTGCAAAGAAAACAATGAGAAATTATTTCACCTACTTGAGAGACAACCACACAGACATTAGTATAACAAGTTTTGTGGTCCAGTAGCTTTTGTGCATACTTTACAGAAGGTCATGAGCTTAAATATGATCAGAGTATTGTAATTTTTAGAAGCGGTATAGATATTGTCTGTCTCTAACTAGAAAAGATCATGGCTTCAGTCGCACTAGATTGCTTTTGGACAAATTACAACCGGAAGCTACTGTTTTTGTTGTTCGTCCATTACGAGTGATGAAGACCATTTTTATTCTAAAGTAGTAATGATCAATGATCGTGAGTAACAGCTTGTTGAGGACAATAACTGGGTGATAAATGACGATCAATGATCGTCAGTAACAGCGTGTTGAGGACAATAACTGGGTGATAAATAACGATCAATGATCGTGAGTAACAGATTGTTGAGGACAATAACTGGGTGATAAATAACGATCAATGATCGTCAGTAACAGCTTGTTGAGGACAATAACTGGGTGATAAATAACGATCAATGATCGTCAGTAACAGATTGTTGAGGACAATAACTGGGTGATAAATCGGATGAAAGTGACTTACACAAGGACTTGGATTTAAGTGGGGAAAAGTTGAGCAATTTGTCCACCTCACTCTCTCGCCTGTGTCCATCTTGACCCAATGTCGAGACGACTGGAAATGGACCTAGGTGCAGTGAATGACCAAGGCGACAAGTGCCCTGCCTTGCTCGAAATTCTGTACACAACCTGCTGGCAATGGCCTTCTTGTCCGTTGAACCATAAGAGCTGCTGTTCACAAATTCCTCATCCTCCGTCCTGTTCATCTTTTATTACTCAATTGATTATTCTAGAATATAGTATCATATCGCGAGTCTTCATAGAACTTCCTACAACAAAAAGAAGGTGCCACAAGAAACAGAAGATCCCGCAGCAAACAGAGGGTGCCACAGCAAACAAAAGGTCTGACAACAAACAAAAGGTCTCACAAAAAACAGAAGGTGCCACAACAAACAAAAGGTCTGACAACAAACAAAAGGTCTCACAAAAAACAGAGGGTGCCACAACAAACAAAAGGTCTGACAACAAACAAAAGGTCTCACAACAAACAGAGAGCGCCAAAACAAACAAAAGGTCTCACAACAAACAGAAGATCTGACAATAAACAGAACATTTGGTAACAAAGAGAATGTTATCAACAAACAGAAGATCCCACAACAAACAGAAGATCTCACAACAAACAGAAGATCCCACAACAAACAGAAGATCTCACAACAAACAGAAGATCCCACAACAAACAGAAGATGCCACAACAAACAGAAGATCCCACAACAAACAGAAGATCTCACAACAAACAGAAAATCCCACAACAAACAGAAGGTCTCACAACAAACAAAAGATGCCACAACAAACAGAAGGTTTGACGGCCCAACAGTAAAACAGATCCTAGTCTGTATGGTAGTCCATCAGGAGCTGACAGTTTTTATATACTGACAGTTTTTATATACTGACAGTTTTTATATACTGACAGTTTTTATATACTGACAGTTTTTATATATTGACAGTTTTTATATACTTACAGTTTTTATATACTGACAGTTTTTATATACTGACAGTTTTTATATACTGACAGTTTTTATATACTGACAGTTTTTATATACTGACAGTTTTTATATACCTTGACACTTTAGAATCTCAGTGCTGACAGCAGACCAAACAGGGCAAGCCTAGGACACACACACACCAGGGGCCTAAACCTTGTTTATTAAAATAATGATAAGATAATAATGGAACGAGTGTCAAATACAATAATATATGTGAAATAATATAAAATGAATAAATGAATACTTTACTAGAAAACTTCTATACTTTTCTTGGAAAAGAGGAGGGGATGGGGTGAGTTTGGGATGACTTAGTTCCTGTACAGCTCCTCTTGAGTGCAGAATTGCTGAGTAGAATCTTATTGTCTACCCGAGACCGACATTGACACGCACCCTACCCTGACTCAACCACCCACCCTCGAAGCCACTCTGGAATCTTCAGCCCCTCACAGTCAGGTCAGTGTGAAACAGTACTTACCAGGTGTGGGAGCTGGGAAGACTGTTGCAGGCGGGGCCAGGTGACAGTTGGATTCTGGGAGTGAGCTCAGCAAATCCTCCAGGGGGCAGTTGGGACGATCCTGTGGTGAATTGGACCAACCTTGCCATCTGCAGGTCAGTGAAACTTGCGACAATTGTCCAGAACCAACTCAACACCTGTGGGAGAGATATCACATCAATGCAGGTGTCAACGCCCATAGTTTGTAGCATCTGCTTCCCAGAAACTTATCTGGCACTCATTTTTGTATAAGCTTGGTCGACCCCAAAGCCCTTTTAGTAGGTCCGAAAATCCTGGCATATCTGCCGACTAAACACTGCCACAGCAGGCTCATGTCTTGTGTGGTCCACAGGCAAATTTATTGAGTTGTGACTGTTGTTCGCAGACAAATATCTGGTGTTCCAACCGTGGTCCACAGACTCATTTATTGAGTTGTGACTGTTGTTCGCAGACAAATATCTGGTGTTCCAACTGTGGTCCACAGACAAATTTGTTGAGTTGTGACTGTTGTTCGCAGACAAATATCTGGTGTTCCAACCGTGGTCCACAGACTCATTTATTGAGTTGTAACTGTTGTTCGCAGACAAATATCTGGTGTTCCAACTGTGGTCCACAGACAAATTTGTTGAGTTGTGACTGTTGTTCGCAGACAAATATCTGGTGTTCCAACCGTGGTCCACAGACTCATTTATTGAGTTGTGACTGTTGTTCGCAGACAAATATCTGGTGTTCCAACTGTGGTCCACAGACAAATTTGTTGAGTTGTGACTGTTGTTCGCAGACAAATATCTGGTGTTCCAACTGTGGTCCACAGACACATTTATTGAGTTGTGACTGTTGTTCGCAGACAAATGTCTGGTGTTCCGACTGTGCTTGCAAGTCTGTATTGGTTACCTGTTTAAATACACGGTGACTGCTCAGGTAGAGTGGCTGCTGCAACAAAGGACAGAGCACGTATAGGAATGCCTAATGTACAATGACGTCAGTTGTGATAACATAACACTCACACACACATACACAAACACATGCACACACGCACGCGCGCACACACACACACATACAAACAGGTGGTCGAGTTTCAAACAGTTACCACTGTGGCCAATGTTTACGACCCGCTAGATTTAATGTGTCCGGGATATTGAAAGAAAGTCTCATTTTCCGCTCCTCTACCTCATCTGTGTCTGCACCGCTGCCCTGACCTATATGTAAGCCTAGTGGTAATAGGAGTCCACTAAAACCCTCTATTTAATATCCCATTTTTTACTTCATCTTTGTCTCCACCGCTGCCGAGTCTTTTATTTACTGTTCCCAAGTGCAACCGATGCACCCTCTGTAATATTAACACCAGAATGTACAAATTTAAGATACAAACATGTATTGTCTCAGACACATACAGATATGTGGTTTCAAGGAAGATAAGAGCGAAATATAATTTAAAAAAATCTTTTTAGTGTAAGTAATTGGAAAAAAATATTTAAAGGGATGTAGCTTAAGCAAAAGTTTATTTTGATTGATTGTCACAATAAATATAGAAATGCACATCAGTCGGGGCCGCCAATGTGACTGTTATATTATACAGGGTAGCCATAAATGCAAATGAAAACATAACCCGTGTCTTGGTCACGTTTTAAAAGGATAACCCGTGTCTTGGTCACGTTTTAAAAGGAGTTAACCCTTAATTTATAATAAACACAAGAAATACAGAAAGGGGTTGTGATTTATAGTATAGATACGTTGTAAAACAACAAGGACACTGTAGCCACTACAAACCTTGTTGAACGAAGCTGAGGCGCCGAGAACACAATGGTGAAGCTTGAAGTCCGCAACGCTGTAGGTCCCTGCTCCACACATGAGCAACTGTAGAGCAACATATCAGCAACAGATAGAATAAACATCTCACAACGATTTCTTACTGCAACAGATTTGATCGGAAAAAAGGGGGGGGGGGGGAACATGACAGGCCCAGGGCGGCTGTTATATAAATTTTGAATAGGCTTAAAGCGAACCAGCATCACACACACCACACATAAAAGAAACCAAATAAGATTACCAAGGAACCTTCCTTCATATAGCAGGCCTCCGGGAAGCTGAAAAGGGATCAAATTCGGAATTTTTGTTGGACAACTGGAATTGGAATTGAAGAAGCAAAACAAAAACCTGGCAAACTTGGGGGCAGACAAGTTATGAAAAAGACGGGAGCGGCCCATTCTTAGGCCTCTGTTGTTCGGACGATTACCATGTAGTTCTGAGTTTTCCCGTTACGTTCAGGGGTTTAGCGCAACACGGAATTTTCAACAGATGAATAGAAAAGTCCTACTGTGGTCTTGATAAACTGGATGTTGTGTTAATTTTCTACAAATCGTATCTCGCAGCTGTACGATGAACTGATCTCTCAAGATCGACGTATCCAACGGCGTCATGTTAACTTTCTTCTTTTCGGTGACTATTGCTTCAAACACCGCATGTATACGATGAGAAAAACAACGGATAGTCTCATTCTCATCGTGCTGTAGGTAAAAACCATTCAGCTGCTAGTTCAACGACGCTTCGATGCTCTCAATACACGTGTTGTATGATATCTAGTATATCGTTGGCATTCTCTGTTTGATGTAAACTCTTGTCTGACACTCGCTGTGATGTGGTCGAGCACTACATCAATCTGGTCTGGTCTGCCGGACACGTTCGTTCATATATAAACACGGCTCTCACTTGTCAAATACAATGGTCTGTAACCGTGAGGCATGCTGCCCATTCAAAGTGCGTTATGTTCACCCGCTCTGGCAACATAATGACATGCCTGTACCTGATCTGTCTGGCAAACAGGGCCCTTCTACCGTCGAGGTCAGAGAACTACCTTCATGGTGCACGTTACTGCTCGCAAGTGGGCTCTAGTCAATCTTGCTTAGGAGGTTCAACTGAATCCGTCCCACTGGGTCGGCTAGCTATTTCTAAATCCAAGCTTCACACCTACTCAAGGATAACTACTAGCTACCTTCTCTACCAATAACTGAAACAATACATCAACTCAACAACTGTCAGAGAGACTGAATGGTAACAGTCCTTTTATTTAAGACTTCCTTCAGCGTTCCGCTGTAGTATGTTGAGTGTTCTGGATGTTTGGTCGATAATTTTGACCCTAATGCGCTGTGCCTTGACTCCACAGCACAGGGGTAGGTGCCCACTAGTAGTGTTAGGTGGATCCCTTTGAGGCAAGGGGGCCGGCACTATCTCTGCCGCCTACCCACCCACACACACACACACACACACACACACACACACACACACACACACACACACAAGCACACAAACTATAGTAACAGAACAACAAAGATATAGAGTAACTAATACGAATTTCACCAAAGCCATTTACTTGGACTCACCTTAACCGGTCTGTTTTCTCACAGATCTAACTTCCGTCTTTCTATTGTCTACTCAAGCCTGTTGCTACAGAGAATATGCCCCAACTAACTTCTTCGTGGCCTCAGCTACTCTGCTCCATGGTCCCCCACCTTCTCATGTGCTCAACGACTGTCCGCAGTTATTTTATTCCTGGTTTTCAGTAATGATATCATGTCGATTTTATCAACATTGGCTTGTCTTGTCATGTCATGGTTTATCTGTTTTTGAGAAAGAACTCAAGTCTCTGCGCTCCAGGCAAGCATATAAGGACTCGATCTCTCTCTTAGCAGAAGTAAAATGGAATGGTTACCAATGTGGCTTGCCTGGTCACATTACCCATAACTATCAAGGTGACGGTTAGCGAATGAAACATGAACTCTCACCTCGAGCTCGTGCTCACTGAACATCATGAGCAGGTTCTTGGGAACTTGCCAGCTGAGGCCACGCCTGAAACCTTTGACCTCGTCCTTGACCTGGTTGACAAGTCGGTGCTGAGCCAGGGCATCAAGGTACTGCAGTTTGTTGTCGTTGGTCACCGCTATCTTACGACCATTGGCAACCAGGTCAACTATCTAAAATATTATGATACATGTAGACTATCAGCTCAATCTTGGCCCATAACACACACACAGGAAATAAGCTCAGTCTTGGACCACCATCTCACACACAGGAAATAAGCTCAGTCTTAGACCACCATCTCACACACAGGAAATAAGCTCAGTCTTAGACCACCATCTCACACACAGGAAATAAGCTCAGTCTTAGACCACCATCTCACACAGGAAATAAGCTCAGTCTTAGACCATCATCTCACACACAGGAAATAAGCTCAATCTTAGACCACCATCTCACACACAGGAAATAAGCTCAATCTTGGATCATATCACACACAGGAAATAAGCTCAATCTTGGACCATCATCTCACACAGGAAATAGGCTCAATCTTGGACCATCATCTCACACAGGAAATAAGCTCAATCTTGGACCATCAACACGCACACACAGGAAATAAGCTCAATCTTAGACCATCATCTCACACAGGAAATAAGCTCAATCTTGGCCCATCTCACACAGGAAATAAGCTCAATCTTAGACCACCATCTCACACAGGAAATAAGCTCAATCTTGGACCATCATCTCACACACAGGAAATAAGCTCAGCCTTGGACCGCCATCTCACACAGGAAATAAGCTCAATCTTGGACCATCTCACACACAGGAAATAAGCTCAATCTTGGACCATCTCACACACAGGAAATAAGCTCAATCTTAGACCACCATCTCACACACAGGAAATAAGCTCAATCTTGGACCATCTCACACACAGGAAATAAGCTCAGCCTTGGACCATCATCTCACACACAGGAAATAAGCTCAGCCTTGGACCGCCATCTCACACACAGGAAATAAGCTCAATCTTGGACCACCGTCTCACACAGGAAATAAGCTCAATCTTGGACCATCATCTCACACACAGGATATAAGCTCAGCCTTGGACCATCATCTCACACAGGAAATAAGCTCAATCTTGGACCATCATCTCACACAGGAAATAAGCTCAATCTTGGACCATCTCACACACAGGAAATAAGCTCAGCCTTGGACCATCTCACACACAGGAAATAAGCTCAATCTTGGACCACCATCTCACACACAGGAAATAAGCTCAATCTTGGACATCTCACACACAGGAAATAAGCTCAATCTTGGATCATATCACACACAAGAAATAAGCTCAGTCTTGGACCATATCACACACAGGAAATAAGCTCAATCTTGGACCATCATCTCACACACAGGAAATAAGCTCAATCTTGGACCATCAACACGCACACACAGGAAATAAGCTCAGTCTTAGACCACCATCTCACACAGGAAATAAGCTCAGTCTTAGACCACCATCTCACACAGGAAATAAGCTCAATCTTGGACCATCATCTCACACACAGGAAATAAGCTCAGTCTTAGACCACCATCTCACACACAGGAAATAAGCTCAATCTTGGACCACCATCTCACACACAGGAAATAAGCTCAGTCTTAGACCACCATCTCACACACAGGAAATAAGCTCAATCTTGGACCAAATAACTCACAGGAAATAAGCTCAATCTTGGACCACCATCTCACACACAGGAAATAAGCTCAATTTTGGACCATCAACACGCACACACAGGAAATAAGCTCAAACTTGGACCATATTACACACAGGAAATAAGCTCAATCTTGGACCATCTCACACACAGGAAATAAGCTCAATCTTGGACCATCATCTCACACAGGAAATAAGCCCAATCTTGGACCACCATCTCACACACAGGAAATAAGCTCAATCTTGGACCGCCATCTCACACACAGGAAATAAGCTCAATCTTGGACCACCATCTCACACACAGGAAATAAGCTCAATCTTGGACCATCTTACACACAGGAAATAAGCTCAATCTTAGACCACCATCTCACACACAGGAAATAAGCTCAATCTTGGACCACCATCTCACACACAGGAAATAAGCTCAATCTTAGACCATCATCTCACACACAGGAAATAAGCTCAGCCTTTGACCATCTCACACACAGGAAATAAGCTCAGTCTTGGACCACCATCTCACACACAGGAAATAAGCTCAGCCTTGGACCGCCATCTCACACACAGGAAATAAGCTCAATCTTGGACCATCTCACACACAGGAAATAAGCTCAATCTTGGACCATCTTACACACAGGAAATAAGCTCAATCTTAGACCACCATCTCACACACAGGAAATAAGCTCAATCTTGGACCACCATCTCACACACAGGAAATAAGCTCAATCTTAGACCATCATCTCACACACAGGAAATAAGCTCAGCCTTGGACCATCTCACACACAGGAAATAAGCTCAGTCTTGGACCACCATCTCACACACAGGAAATAAGCTCAGCCTTGGACCATCTCACACACAGGAAATAAGCTCAATCTTGGACCACCATCTCACACACAGGAAATAAGCTCAATCTTGGACATCTCACACACAGGAAATAAGCTCAATCTTGGATCATATCACACACAAGAAATAAGCTCAGTCTTGGACCATATCACACACAGGAAATAAGCTCAATCTTGGACCATCATCTCACACACAGGAAATAAGCTCAATCTTGGACCATCAACACGCACACACAGGAAATAAGCTCAGTCTTAGACCACCATCTCACACAGGAAATAAGCTCAGTCTTAGACCACCATCTCACACAGGAAATAAGCTCAATCTTGGACCATCATCTCACACACAGGAAATAAGCTCAGTCTTAGACCACCATCTCACACACAGGAAATAAGCTCAATCTTGGACCACCATCTCACACACAGGAAATAAGCTCAGTCTTAGACCACCATCTCACACACAGGAAATAAGCTCAATCTTGGACCAAATAACTCACAGGAAATAAGCTCAATCTTGGACCACCATCTCACACACAGGAAATAGGCTCAATCTTGGACCATCAACACGCACACACAGGAAATAAGCTCAATCTTGGACCATATTACACACAGGAAATAAGCTCAATCTTGGACCATCTCACACACAGGAAATAAGCTCAATCTTGGAAAATCATCTCACACAGGAAATAAGCCCAATCTTGGACCACCATCTCACACACAGGAAATAAGCTCAATCTTGGACCGCCATCTCACACACAGGAAATAAGCTCAATCTTGGACCACCATCTCACACACAGGAAATAAGCTCAATCTTGGACCATCTTACACACAGGAAATAAGCTCAATCTTAGACCACCATCTCACTTACAGGAAATAAGCTCAATCTTGGACCACCATCTCACACACAGGAAATAAGCTCAATCTTAGACCATCATCTCACACACAGGAAATAAGCTCAGCCTTTGACCATCTCACACACAGGAAATAAGCTCAGTCTTGGACCACCATCTCACACACAGGAAATAAGCTCAGCCTTGGACCGCCATCTCACACACAGGAAATAAGCTCAATCTTGGACCATCTCACACACAGGAAATAAGCTCAATCTTGGACCATCTTACACACAGGAAATAAGCTCAATCTTAGACCACCATCTCACACACAGGAAATAAGCTCAATCTTGGACCACCATCTCACACACACAGGAAATAAGCTCAATCTTAGACCATCATCATCACACACAGGAAATAAGCTCAGCCTTGGGACCATCTCACACACAGGAAATAAGCTCAGTCTTGGACCACCATCTCACACACAGGAAAATAAGCTCAGCCTTGGACCATCTCACACACAGGAAATAAGCTCAATGGACCATATTCACCACCACAGGAAAATAAGACCATCCATCAATCTCACACACAGGAAGCTCAAGACCACATCTCAGGAAATCTTTGGAACATCTCACAACACAGGAAATAAGAAATAAGCTCAGTCTTCGACCACCAGCACACAAGGATCATATCAACTCACACACAAGAAATAAGCTCAGTCTTGGACCATATCACACACAGGAAATAAGAAATAAGCTCAATCTTGGATCTCAACACAGGAAATAAGCTCATTTTCTCACACACAGGAAATAAGCTCAATCTTGGACCACCATCTAGGAATAACACGCACACACAGGAAATAAGCTCAGTCTCACACAGGAAATAAGCCCAAGACCACCATCTCACACAGGAAATAAGCTCAATCTTAGACCACCATCTCACACACAGGAAATAAGCTCAATCTTGGACCATCAGCTCAATCTTCATCACACACAGGAAATAAGCTCAATTCTTAGACCACCATCTCACACACAGGAAATAAGCTCAATCTTGGACCACCATCTCACACACAGGAAATAAGCTCAGTCTTAGACCACCATCTCACACACAGGAAATAAGCTCAATCTTTGGACCATCTAACTCACAGGAAATAAGCTCAATCTTGGACCACCATCTCACACACAGGAAATAAGCTCAATCTTGGCACCATCTCCATCAGCTCACATCTCAACACACAGGAAATAAGCTCAATCTTGGACCATCTTACACACAGGAAATAAGCTCAATCTTGGACCCCATCTCACACACAGGAAATAAGCTCAATCTTGGACAAATCATCCTCACACACAGGAAATAAGCATATGCACACCAATCATCTTGGACCACCATCTCACACACAGGAAATAAGCTCAATCTTGGAACCGCCATCTCACACACAGGAAATAAGCTCAATCTTGGACCACCATCTCACACACAGGAAATAAGCTCAATCTTGGACCATCTTACACACAGGAAATAAGCTCAATCTTAGACCACCATCTCACTTACAGGAAATAAGCTCAATCTTGGACCACCATCTCACACACAGGAAATAAGCTCAATCTTAGACAACCATCACACCATCATCTCACACACAGGAAATAAGCTCAGCCTTGACCATCTCATCTCACACAGGAAATAAGCTCAGTCTTGGACCACCATCTCACCACACAGGAAATAAGCTCAGCCTTGGACCGCCATCTCACACACAGGAAAATAAGCTCAATCTTTGGACCAATCTCACACACAGGAAATAAGCTCAATCTTGGACCATCTTACACACAGGAAATAAGCTCAATCTTAGGAAATAAGCCAATCTTGGAGACCACCATCTCACACACAGGAAATAAGCTCAATCTTGGGACACCACCATCTCACACACAGGAAATAAGCTCAATCTTAGACCATCATCTCACACACAGGAAATAAGCTCAGCCTTGGACCATCTCACACACAGGAAATAAGCTCAGTCTTGGACCACCATCTCACACACAGGAAATAAGCTCAGACCTCTGGACCGCCATCTCACACACAGGAAATAAGCTCAATCTTGGACCCATCTCACACACAGGAAATAAGCTCAATCTTGGACAATCATTGGACCATCTCACACACAGGAAATAAGCTCATCTCACACACAGGAAAATAATCAATCTTGGACACATCATCATTGGACCATCTCACACACAGAAATAAGCTCAATCATGAACAATCAACTCAAAAATAGAAAGACCACGTAACCTTATGTTGTCTTCACTAACATAGACAAAAGGTTCGGCGACAGGACCGTCATTATGGCATAGTTGGACAGAAACAAACCAATTGAATGTTATCATCTCAAACGTATACAATCAACTAAGTCATAAGACGTCAAGTCAGTCAGCTGTAACAAACACAAATTTCAATAATTCATCTAAAAACAAGTTCCTTGGTCAGAGGAGCAACAACTCTGCAACATCCACATCATTGTTTCTGTCTCGTCCCTGCCCATAGAAGGCATATACAACAAAGCCATTTGTAAAAAACTTCACATAGCTCGACAGCCTTCATTTCTGTACACCACTCAGTCACTTTGCCCACTGTCGATCCCGTGCTGTTTGTTCCCTCTCTTCCCACTGCCTATATGCAAGTAAATTGTTCGCAAAAGTCAGTATCCTTCCAACTCCTGGTGCTTCTAGGCTTGCAATCTTGCTCGTATTCACGTTAAAGAGCACAGGCGAGATGGCGGATGCCTGTGGCAGTCCTGGGACCAAAGTGCATGGTTCTGAGATCCATGTGCCCAGTCGGAGAGCAACCCGACGTGAATACAGGACAGCTGCAACCCAATTCACCAGCCGTGGACTGACCTCCTTCTCCTTCATGCAGTCATTAAGATGTCGTTGTTGTCTGTGAACTGGCCGGTAAAACTAACGTTGTTCTCCCCAGATCCCTCCCATACACAAACTAGCTCACTTTTGATTGGTAGACCTTGAGCCACGCGTCCCTGTCACAAGGTTAGGGAAATTTTTCGCAATGCCGTTGATATGGACTGTTGTATATTTCACCCTGCCAGCGCTTTCAACACTCCAAAAAAGCATGGACAAACTGGGTCTAACACAACCTATGTCCCAGTCCTTCTCTTTCTGAGAATAAAAACGTAAATGCAAGACAACACAGAAAGCGAACAAATGAGCGGCACACCCCTAACCTGCAGTAAAGTAGACCAACCCAAAAAACTTATGAATGAAACGTCACCTACTTTGTTTGGGGAGACTAACTAAAACCTAACCGAACTGGCCTACCTGGACCAGGTGTCCTCGTGTGTCATAAACCTCCTCTGCGAACGTCAGCCCCAGACCGTCCACATCGTTGTTCTCAATGTAAGAAATCTTGCTGCTGTACAACACGGGATCATCGGTCTCAAAGTGCTGAAACGTGGACCACAAGAGATTGAGCCCTGCTTTAGTTGCACAGCACAGTACAACACAGCACAGAACAGCACAGCACTGAACAATAAGTCGTCATGTACAACATTCACTGTACAGCACAGAACAATCAGTCATCATGTACAACATACACTGTACACCACAGCACAGAACAATAAGTCATTATGTACAACATAAACTGTACAGCACAGCACAGAACAATCAGTCATCATGTACAACATACACAGTACAGCACAGCATAGAACAATAAGTCATCATGTACAACATACACAGTACAGCACAGAACAATCAGTCATCATGTACAACATACACAGTACACCACAGCACAGAACAATAAGTCATTATGTACAACATAAACTGTACAGCACAGCACAGAACAATCAGTCATCATGTACAACATACACAGCACAGCACAGCATAGAACAATAAGTCATCATGTACAACATACACAGTACAGCACAGCACAGAACAATCAGTCATCATGTACAACATACACTGTACAGCACAGAACAATCAGTCATCATGTACAACATACACAGTACAGCACAGCACAGAACAATAAGTCATCATGTACAACATACACTGTACAGCACAGCACAGAACAATCAGTCATCATGTACAACATACACTGTACAGCACAGAACAATCAGTCATCATGTACAACATACACAGTACAGCACAGCACAGAACAATCAGTCATCATGTACAACATACACTGTACAGCACAGCACAGAACAATCAGTCATTATGTACAACATACACTGTACAGCACAGCACAGAACAATAAGTCATCATGTACAACATACACTGTACAGCACAGCACAGAACAATAAGTCATTATGTTCAACATACACAGTACAGCACAGAACAATAAGTCATTATGTTCAACATACACAGTACAGCACAGCACATAACAATCAGTCATTATGTACAACATACACTGTACAGCACAGCATAGAACAATCAGTCATTATGTACAACATACACTGTACAGCACAGCACAGAACAATCAGTCATTATGTACAACATACACTGTACAGCACAGCACAGAACAATCAGTCATTATGTACAACATACACTGTACAGCACAGCATAGAACAATCAGTCATCATGTACAACATACACTGTACAGCACAGCATAGAACAATCAGTCATCATGTACAACATACACAGCACAGCACAGAACAATAAGTCATTATGTTCAACATACACAGTACAGCACAGAACAATAAGTCATTATGTACAACATACACAGTACAGCACAGCACAGAACAATAAGTCATTACGTTCAACATACACAGTACAGCACAGAACAATAGGTCATTACGTTCAACATACACAGTACAGCACAGAACAATAAGTCATTACGTTCAACATACACAGTACAGCACAACAAAGAACAATAAGTCATTATGTTCAACATACACAGTACAGCACAGCACAGAACAATAAGTCATTACGTTCAACATACACAGTACAGCACAACACAGAACAATAAGTCATTACGTTCAACATACACAGTACAGCACAGCACAGAACAATAAGTCATTATGTACAACATACACAGTACAGCACAGCACAGAACAATCAGTCATCATGTACAACATACACAGTACAGCACAGCACAGAACAATCAGTCATCATGTACAACATACACTGTACAGCACAGCATAGAACAATCAGTCATCATGTACAACATACACTGTACAGCACAGCATAGAACAATCAGTCATCATGTACAACATACACTGTACAGCACAGCACAGAACAATCAGTCATCATGTACAACATACACAGCACAGAACAATCAGTCATTGTGTACAACATACACTGTACAGCACAGCATAGAACAATCAGTCATCATGTACAACATACACTGTACAGCACAGCATAGAACAATCAGTCATCATGTACAACATACACAGTACAGCACAGCACAGAACAATCAGTCATCATGTACAACATACACAGTACAGCACAGCACAGAACAATCAGTCATCTTGTACAACATACACTGTACAGCACAGCATAGAACAATCAGTCATTATGTACAACATACACTGTACAGCACAGCACAGAACAATCAGTCATCATGTACAACATACACTGTACAGCACAGCACAGAACAATCAGTCATTACGTTCAACATACACTGTACAGCACAGCATAGAACAATAAGTCATTATGTACAACATACACTGTACAGCACAGCACAGAACAATAAGTCATTATGTTCAACATACACAGTACAGTACAGAACAATCAGTCATCATGTACAACATACACAGTACAGCACAGCATAGAACAATAAGTCATTATGTTCAACATACACAGCACAGCACAGAACAATCAGTCATCATGTACAACATACACAGTACAGTACAGAACAATCAGTCATCATGTACAACATACACTGTACAGCACAGCACAGAACAATAAGTCATTATGTTCAACATACACAGCACAGCACAGAACAATCAGTCATCATGTACAACATACACAGTACAGCACAGCATAGAACAATCAGTCATCATGTACAACATACACTGTACAGCACATCATAGAACAATCAGTCATCATGTACAACATACACAGTACAGCACAGCACAGAACAATCAGTCATCATGTACAACATACACTGTACAGCACAGAACAATCAGTCATCATGTACAACATACACAGTACAGCACAGCACGGAACAATCAGTCATCATGTACAACATACACAGTACAGCACAACACAGAACAATCAGTCATTATGTACAACATATACAGTACAGCACAGCACAGAACAATCATCATGTACAACATACACTGTACAGCACAGCACAGAACAATCAGTCATTATGTACAACATACACAGTACAGCACAGCACAGAACAATCAGTCATTATGTACAACATACACAGTACAGTACAGCACAGAACAATAAGTCATTATGTACAACATACACAGTACAGCACAGCACAGAACAATCAGTCGTCATGTACAACATACACAGTACAGTACAGAACAATCAGTCATCGTGTACAACATACACTGTACAGCACAGAACAATCAGTCATCATGTACAACATACACAGCACAGCACAGGACAATCAGTCATTATGTACAACATACACAGTACAGTACAGCACAGAACAATCATCATGTACAACATACACAGTACAGCACACCACAGAACAATCATCGTGTACAACATAAACAGTACTACAGACATGTCCACACTTTTAGTTCTATGTTAAAGATGTAGTTATTCCTGCAACATAACCAGCTGAGTGCATCAAAACCAGTGTAACACATTTTGGGATGCACATGGTATGGCGCCATACACACGTCTGGCATTCTGAAAACTAAGGAAACCACAACGGCTGACATTTATCTAGATAAAAATAAGGAAACCACAACGGCTGACATTTATCTAGATAAAACCAAGGAAACCACAACGGCTGACATTTATTTAGATAAAACTAAGGAAACCACAACGGCTGACATTTATTTAGATAAACTAAGGAAACCACAACGGCTGACATTTATTTAGATAAACTAAGGAAACCACAACGGCTGACATTTATTTACATAAAACTAAGGAAACCACAACGGCTGACATTTATTTAGATAAACTAAGGAAACCACAACGGCTGATATTTATTTAGATAAAACTAAGGAAACCACAACGGCTAACATTTATCTAGATAAAACCAAGGAAACCACAGCGGCTGACATTTATTTAGATAAAACTAAGGAAACCACAACGGCTGACATTTATTTAGATAAAACTAAGGAAACCACAACGGCTGACATTTATTTAGATAAAACTAAGGAAACCACAACTGCTGACATTTATTTAGATAAACTAAGGAAACCACAACGGCTGACATTTATTTAGATAAACTAAGGAAACCACAACGGCTGACATTTATTTAGATAAAACTAAGGAAACCACAACGGCTAACATTTATCTAGATAAAACCAAGGAAACCACAACGGCTGACATTTATTTAGATAAAACTAAGGAAACCACAACGGCTGACATTTATCTAGATAAAACTAAGAAAACCACAACGGCTGACATTTATCTAGATAAAACCAAGGAAGCCACAACGGCTGACATTTATCTAGATAAAACTAAGGAAACCACAACGGCTGACATTTATCTAGATAAAACTAAGGAAACCACAACGGCTGACATTTATCTAGATAAAACCAAGGAAACCACAACGGCTGACATTTGTCTAGATAAAACTAAGGAAACCACAACGGCTGACATTTATCTAGATAAAACCAAGGAAACCACAAAGTCTGACATTTAAACAGAAAATTTGCTGTTCTTTTAGTCTTCCAAAGACTGGCACTGACCTTGTAGGTAACCTTGACCCCAATAAGCTGAGCTAAGAATGACCTGGTGAAGCGTGCCTTGACCAGCTGTGTCCGGCCCATGGCCGATTCAAACAAACATTTGCCCACGATCTGTCCGGCAAATTGGTACAGTTTGATCTTCTGACCAGCTGACCTCTTGGTGTTTGGGTGAATCTGCAAAGCATAAAATGTGGTTCAACGTTATTATGGAGAGGATAAAGTTGTCAAACATAATGCCAGATGAATCTATCCAGCATATACCATGAAACAGATGAATCTATCCAGCATATACCATGAAACAGATGAATCTATCCAGCATATACCATGAAACAGATGAATCTATCCAGCATATACCATGAAACAGATGAATCTATCCAGCATATACCATGAAACAGATGAATCTATCCAGCATATACCATGAAACAGATGAATCTATCCAGCATATACCATGAAACAGATGAATCTATCCAGCATATACCATGAAACAGATGAATCTATCCAGCATATACCATGAAACAGATGAATCTATCCAGCATATACCATGAAACAGATGAATCTATCCAGCATATACCATGAAACAGATGAATCTATCCAGCATATACCATGAAACAGATGAATCTATCCAGCATAT
Source organism: Candidula unifasciata (assembly GCA_905116865.2). Classification (NCBI taxonomy): domain Eukaryota; kingdom Metazoa; phylum Mollusca; class Gastropoda; order Stylommatophora; family Geomitridae; genus Candidula; species Candidula unifasciata. Next base: position 38,657 of record CAJHNH020003374.1, read on the forward strand.
ACCATGAAACAGATGAATCTATCCAGCATATACCATGAAACAGATGAATCTATCCAGCATATACCATGAAACAGATGAATCTATCCAGCATATACCATGAAACAGATGAATCTATCCAGCATATACCATGAAACAGATGAATATATCCAGCATATACCATGAAACAGATGAATCTATCCAGCATATACCATGAAACAGATGCATCTATCCAGCATATACCATGAAACAGATGAATCTATCCAGCATATACCATGAAACAGATGAATCTATCCAGCATATACCATGAAACAGATGAATCTATCCAGCATATACCATGAAACAGATGAATCTATCCAGCATATACCATGAAACAGATGAATCTATCCAGCATATACCATGAAACAGATGAATCTATCCAGCATATACCATGAAACAGATGAATCTATCCAGCATATACCATGAAACAGATGAATCTATCCAGCATATACCATGAAACAGATGAATCTATCCAGCATATACCATGAAACAGATGAATCTATCCAGCATATACCATGAAACAGATGAATCTATCCAGCATATACCATGAAACAGATGAATCTATCCAGCATATACCATGAAACAGATGAATCTATCCAGCATATACCATGAAACAGATGAATCTATCCAGCATATACCATGAAACAGATGAATCTATCCAGCATATACCATGAAACAGATGAATCTATCCAGCATATACCATGAAACAGATGAATCTATCCAGCATATACCATGAAACAGATGAATCTATCCAGCATATACCATGAAACAGATGAATCTATCCATACAAGTTGCTTTTATTGCTATGGTTGGGAAAGGATCTGATTTTGTTTGCACCAAGTCTAATGTCTGAAATGGCTGGCTCTGCTCAAAATTGGGGCTTATTTTTCAAAGCTGAGTGGTCACTCTGGACATGTCTGGGTCTCCATTGTGGTCACTCTGGACATGTCTGGGTCCCCCATTGTGGTCACTCTGAACATGTCTGGGTCCCTCATTGTGGTCACTCTGAACATGTCTGGGTCCTTCATTGTGGTCACTCTGGACATGTCTGGGTCCTCCATTGTGGTCACTCTGGACATGTCTGGGTCCCCCATTGTGGTCACTCTGTACATGTCTGGGTCCCCCATTGTGGTCACTCTGGACATGTGTGGGTCCGCCATTGTGGTCACTCTGGACATGTCTGGGTCCCCCATTGTGGTCACTCTGTACATGTCTGGGTCCCCCATTGTGGTCACTCTGGACATGTCTGGATCCCCAATTGTGGTCACTCTAGACATGTCTGGGTCCTCCATTGTGGTCACTCTAGACATGTCTGAGTCCCCAATTGTGGTCACTCTAGACATGTCTGGGTCCTCCATTGTGGTCACTCTAGACATGTCTGGGTCCTCCATTGTGGTCACTCTAGACATGTCTGGGTCCTCCATTGTGGTCACTCTGGACATGTCTGGGTCCCCAATTGTGGTCATTCTAGACATGTCTGGGTCCTCCATTGTGGTCACTCTAGACATGTCTGGGTCCCCAATTGTGGTCACTCTAGACATGTCTGGGTCCTCCATTGTGTTCAAGAATGTTCTACTGCTCATGTCCATATTTCTGTCTTCTGGGTGTGATCTGGCTCCAGTTTACTGTGCCTGTACTGTGTCTGTACTGTGTCTGTACTGTGTCAGTAATGCGCCTGTACTGTGTCTGTACTGTGTTTGTACTGTGTCTGTACTGTGTCTGTTCTGTGTCTGTTCTGTGCCTGTACCTTGTCTTTTCTGTGCATGTACTGTGTCTGTACTGTGTCAGTAATGCGCATGTACTGTGTCTGTACTGTGTCAGTAATGAGCATGTACTGTGTCTGTACTGTGTCAGTAATGCGCATGTACTGTGTCTGTACTGTGTCAGTAATGCGCCTGTACTGTGTCTGTACTGTGTCAGTAATGCGCCTGTACTGTGTCTGTACTGTGTCTGTACTGTGTCTGTACTGCGCCTGTTCTGTGTCTGTTCTGTGCCTGTACTGTGTCTGTTCTGTGCATGTACTGTCTCTGTACTTTGTCTGTTCTGTGTCTGTTCTATGCCTGTACTGTGTCTGTTCTGTGCATGTACTGTGTCTGTACTGTGTCTGTACTGTGTCAGTAATGCGCCTGTACTGTGTCTGTACTGTGTTTGTACTGTGTCTGTACTGTGTCTGTTCTGTGTCTGTTCTGTGCCTGTACCTTGTCTTTTCTGTGCATGTACTGTGTCTGTACTGTGTCAGTAATGCGCCTGTACTGTGTCTGTACTGTGTCAGTTTTGTGTCAGTAATGCGCCTGTACTGTGTCTGTACTGTGTTTGTACTGTGTCTGTACTGTGTCTGTTCTATGTCTGTTCTGTGCCTGTACCCTGTCTTTTCTGTGCATGTACTGTGTCTGTACTGTGTCAGTAATGCGCCGGTACTGTGTCTGTACTGTGTCAGTAATGCGCCTGTACTGTGTTAGTAATGCGCCTGTACTGTGTCTGTACTGTGTCTGTACTGCGCCTGTACTATGCCTGTACTGTTTATGTACTGTGTCTATACTGTGCCTGTACTGTGCCTGTACTGTGCCTGTACTGCGCCTGTACTGTGTCTATACTGTGTCTGTACTGTGTCTGTACTGTGTCTGTGCTGTGTCTGTACTGTATCTATACTGTGTGTGTACTGTGTCTGTACTGTGTCTGTACTGCGCCTGTACTGCGTCTGTACTGTGTGTGTACTGTGCCTGTACTATACCTGTACTGTGTCTGTACTGTGCCTGCACTATGTCTGTACTGTGCCTGTACTGTGTCTATACTGTGTCTGTACTGTGTCTGTACTGTGTCTATGCTGTGTCTGTACTGTGTCTATACTGTGTGTGTACTGTGTCTGTACTGTGCCTGTACTGTGTCTGTACTGTGTCTGTACTGCGCCTGTACTCTGTATTGTGTCTGTACTGTGTCTGTACAATGCATGTACTATGTCTGTACTGTGCCTGTACTGTGTCTGTACTGTGTCTGTACTGTGTCTGTACAGTGCATGTACTATGTCTGTACTGTGCCTGTACTGTGTCTGTACTGTGTACTGTGTACTGTGTCTGTACTGTGTTTGTACTGAGCCTCTACTGTTTCTGTACTTTGTCTGTACTGTGTTTGTACTGTGCCTGTACTGTGTCTGTACTATGTATGTACTGTGCCTGTACTGTGTCTGTACTGTGTCTGTACTGTGCTTGAACTCCTTACATTCAGTGTGATGGCTGTCTTCCGGTGTAGTGTATCCTATTTTATGACCTAGAGATCGTGTCCTCATTTATGTCTTTGATTGGTTGTCCGTTTCTCCTCTTTTGGAGTCCTGATATGGGTGGGTCCCAATATGATTCCAGACTGTGCCGTGGGCGTCCCCAGCAACTACTAAGATGGTCATCAATACTGACTTTTAATACAATAATCTTATGGTTTTAAAATGTTGATTGTCTTTAATGCCGGAACTGATATAAGTAAGGATTTATATAAAGGTAGGAAACACAGCTCCCCAACTTACCAAACCCTGGGGGTTATCAGTGAATCGGACAAACAGCTGTGAACGATTGGGGTCAAACAGCTCCTGACACAAGACGTCAAACCACTCCCTGCTCACCCCGCCCCAGTCCACGGCCTCCTCTCCAGAGAAGACCACTTCAAACGGCTTGCACCAGTCCGCTACTTTGAATTGTTTCGTTGCTTTGTAAGACTGCAACATAAGTGTTCATATTTTACACTCAGACACCAGTTAACCTCAGGAGACAATCTACATTCTTTATTTATGTCATAAGAAGAAGAAAACTGGAGTACATGGTGACAGCTGGAGGGGACGAGAGGCAGAGGCAGACAGAGAGGGAAGGAGAGGCAGAGGCAGATAGAGAGGGGAGGGGAGGCAGAGGCAGATAGAGAGGGGACGAGAGGCAGAGGCAGACAGAGAGGAGATGCTGAAGGTACTGAACAGCCTGACATCATGGCATGGAAGACCATCATTGTAAGAACATTGAAAGTTCACGAGACAGAAGTTTGTAGATAGACATGACTACCAACGCCAGACGATATCGACTATTAGAAGAAGTTCACTGCATATGATAACAATATGATGTAGAGATATGGGCAATAAATCAACAATGTTAGAGCAAAGGTGAAACTCTTTGGCATGTGGTTACACAGACAAGAGGGGTATCACTGCTAGAGAAGAACATGAAGAAATGCAACAGGCTGTCTAGATAAGTTTAGCATTTTAATAATATGATTTTGGCTATACTTGCGAACTAAAACTGACAGGTTTGCAGACTGGGACTCCCCTGCAGTGCCAGCGAGAGGATACGTTGATTTAAGGCCCCACGCAGCAAACAAGGCTCTTTGGGCTCTTTGATCTTGCCAGTCGTCGTAGGGACATGTAATCTTCCTATCGTTGCAGAACTGAACATGGTTCACGACGCAATGCATGTTGGGCGGACTGAGTCGAGAGAAATGAGCTGGTTCACTGCTTAGTACATGGTCTGTTCGAACGCGTTGTTGATTGTTAATGTATTGCTATCTGCCTAGCCCGTTAGTTTTGTGTTCAGGAAAATAAGTAGATGTGAATTTGACTATTATATTCCATTTGTTTGATTTAGAATAGGTTCTTGTAGTTCGTGCACATAGTCTGCCTGGGTACTGCCTATTTAGTTATATGTTGTAGCTGTTGTGTAATTTCCTATTCAAATTTTATCGCCCAAACTATGGGTAATATGTTATGGTTCCCGCACCAGACGAATCCTTGTCTTTTCTTTCAATAATATATATTCACTGTCCTTTTTAGGACGACATTTTTCCTTATTTGAAGCCCCACTCTGGCTCTTACAATAAAGCCAGGCCATAAATATAGCATAATGGCTGAACGTGGTTTCTGGGACCTCTCCACGGTGATCCTCATCCACATGGTGGCACTTTGTGTCATTGGGTGTTTATCGTTTGTGTGATGTCCTGGTGGGGTAGAAAGTCAGTCGTCAGTTGTCTTTTCTTTACTTTTCCTGTTTTTGCAGTCCAGCGGGGAACAACTTGTTGTCTCAGCCACATTTGTTTTCCTCTTCTCCCTCCTGTTTCTGCTTTTTCGCTTTCCGCCAGCTCAGAAAGGAGATTCATAAACACTGACTGTGAAGAAAAAATAACTAAATAAGATCGATGGGAGATCATCTATGTTTCTCGACTATGCTCAGAGATACAGGTTTAGTGTTAAATGTCGTAATGGAGAGAAAAGTGGAGAAGAGTTGGAAAAAAAGGGGGGGGGGGAGAGATAAATAACCAACATGACATATAGGGGGTGGTGGGGAGGGGGGGGAATGATAAAACAACATATAGAAATGGACTGAGAGACACTGTTACACGCACGCACACATACAACAAGCACATGCGCAAGCAGACACAAATACACAGAAGGCTGCACAAATAGGAGACAAACAAAATATTTGTTGCACAAAGCCGATGTGATAATGACTCACACTTTTTAACACCTGCCAACGATCTATCTTTAGCAGCAGTCTTGAGTTTGTCTCCTTGGCAGGAATCTGTCTGACTTGTCTGTAGAAGAACTCTTGTTTGTCCTGGAAGGTCTCAGAGCCTCCTGAAAGTGATTGATATCAGACAGTGATTGATGTCAGACAGTGATTGATGTCAGACAGTGATTTATGTCAGACAATGACTGATGTCAGACAGTGATTGATATAAAAACAGTGATTGATATCAGACAGTGACTGATATCAGACAGTGATTGATATCCGACAGTGATCGATGTCAGACTGTGGTTGATTTCAGACAGTGATTGATGTCAGACAGTGATTGATATCAGATTGTGATTGATGTCAGACAGTTATTGTTATCAGACAAAGATTGATATTAGACAGTGATTGATGTCAGACAGTGATTGATATCAGAGAGTGACTGTTTGGGATTATCTGATATGTGCCGAGTTATATTATGTTGTTGTTATAATATTAATGATGTTGTTATGATGACATGATGTTGTTATGATGACACTGATGATGTTATGATGACATTGATGATGTTTTTATGATGACATTGATGATGTTGTTATGAAGACATAAATGATGTTATTATGATGACATTGATGATGTTGTTACGATGACATGATGATGTAATAATGATACTGATGTTGTTGTTATAGTGGCATTGATAATGTTGTTAACATTACCTGATGATGTTGTTACGATGACATCATAATGTTATTATGATGACATCATGATGTTATGATGACATCATGATGTTATGATGACATTGATGATGATATTATGATGACACTTACAATGTTGTTATGATGACATTGATGATGTTATTATGATGACATTAATGATGATGTTCTGAGGACATTGATGATGCTGTTATAAAGACAAAAATGATGCTGTTATGATGACATTAATGATGTTGTTATGACGACAATAATGATGTTGCTATGATGTCACTGATGATGTTGCTATGATGACACTGATGATGTTATGATGACATTGCTGATGTTGTTTTGATGACATTAATGATTTTGTTATGATGACATTAATGATGTTGTTATGATGACATGATGTTGTTATACAGACATTGATGATGTTGTTATGATGACATGATGATGTTATGATTTCACTGATGATGTTTTTATGATGAAATTATTGTTGTTATGATGACATTGATGATGTTGTTATGATGACATGGTGTTGTTATTATGACACTGATGATGTTGTTATGATGGCATTAATGCTGTTGTTATGTTGACATTGATGATGTTGTTATGATGACATGAGTGATGTTGTTATGATGCCATTGACGATGTTGTTATGAAAAGAATAATGATGTTGTTATGATGACACTGATGATGTTGTTTTGATGATATTAATGATGTTGTTATGATGACATTGTTGATGAATTTATGATGACATTGATGTCCATCCACTTAAACTGCACGTCACTAGACATCCCTAGGGCTGCCATAACATAACTGGGTTACACAGCTGAACGGGGTGTCTGACACCTGCCTGGTGTGATTTTTATCCATCAGCTGTTAATCCTATAGGAACAATCCTAGAGGGGGAAATAAAATTAATGATGCTGGTGTTTTGATGCTTGTTTTCTTCCCGATGATGTTGATAGTTTGATGATGATGGTGACAACGATGGTGGTGCATCTGATGATGATGATGTGGGTGGTAGTTCTGACAGAATAATCAATTTCACGGTAGGGGAGCTTAATGATATGGGTGGTAGTTGTGACAGAATAATCTGACGGTAGGGGAGCATAATGATGTTGGTGGTAATTCTGACAAAATAATCTGACGGTAGGGGAGCTTGATGATGTGCGTGGTAGTTCTGACAGAATAATCAATCTGACGGTAGGGGAGCTTGATGATGTGCGTGGTAGTTCTGACAGAATAATCAATGACTGAGCATAATGATGTGAGTGGTAGATCTGACGGTAGGGGAGCTTGATGATGTGGGTGGTAGAATTCTGACAGGGGAGAATGAATGACAATCTGACGGTAGGGGAGGGATGATGTGGGTGGTATGACAGAATAATCTGACGGTAGGGGAGCATAATGATGTGGGTGGTAGTTCTGACAGAATAATCAATCTGACGTAGGGGAGCTTGATGATGTGGGTGGTAGTTCTGACAGAATAATCTGACGGTAGGGGAGCTTGATGATGTGGGTGGTAGTTCTGACAGAATAATAGATCTGACGGTAGGGGAGTAATGGTGAGTGGTAGTTCTGACAGAATAATCAATCTGACGGTAGGGGAGCTTGATGATGTGGGTGGTAGTTGTGACAGAATAATCAATAATGAATGTGGTAGGGGAGCATAATGATGTGAGTGGTAGTTCTGACAGATAGATCTGACGGTAGGGAAGCATAGTTGTGACAGTAATAATCTGATCTGATAGGGGAGCTTGAGGGGAGCATAATGTGGGTGGTAGTTCTGACAGAATAATCTGACGGTAGGGGAGCTTGATGATGTGGGTGGTAGTTCTGACAGAATAATCAATCTGACGGTAGGGGAGCATAATGATGTGAGTGGTAGTTCTGACAGAATAATAGATCTGACGGTAGGGGAGCATAATGATGTGAGTGGTAGTTCTGACAGAATAATGATGTGAGTGGTAAATCTGACGGTAGGGGAGCATAATGATGTGGGTGGTAGTTCTGACAGAATAATCTGACGGTAGGGGAGCTTGATGATGTGAGTGGTAGTTCTGACAGAATAATAGATCTGACGGTAGGGGAGCATAATGATGTGAGTGGTAGTTCTGACAGAATAATAGATCTGACGGTAGGGGAGCATAATGATGTGGGTGGTAGTTCTGACCGAATAATCAAGATCAAGATCAAGCATGATGCAGCACTGATAACAAACAAATGGCTAAGTTATCTTCTCCTACATCCAGCTGGATTCCAGGCTCACACGTTGACGTTCATCAGAGATCTCGTTGTAGGGGCGCTTTCAGAGAACTGGACGATTTCTGTCAAAAGTCAAAACATTGGGGCAGACTTTTGGATTCTTAAATAGGAATATTTGATGAGAGAAACTCTATGGATTTTTAAATAGGAATATTTGATGAGAGAAATTCTACGTATTCTTAAATAGGAATATTTGATGAGAGAAATTCTATGGATTCTTAAATAGGAATATTTTATGAGAGAAATTCTATGGATTCTTAAATAGGAATATTTGATGAATGAAATTCTATGGATTCTTAAATAGGAATATTTGATGAGAGAAATTCTATGGATTCTTAAATAGGAATATTTGATGAGAGAAATTCTATGGATTCTTAAATAGGAATATTTGATGAGAGAAATTCTATGGATTTTTAAATAGGAATATTTGATGAGAGAAATTCTACGTATTCTTAAATAGGAATATTTGATGAGAGAAATTCTATCGATTCTTAAATAGGAATATTTTATGAGAGAAATTCTATGGATTCTTAAATAGGAATATTTGATGAATGAAATTCTATGGATTCTTAAATAGGAATATTTGATGAGAGAAATTCTATGGATTCTTAAATAGGAATATTTGATGAGAGAAATTCTATGGATTCTTAAATAGGAATATTTGATGAGAGAAATTCTATGGATTCTTAAAAAGTAATATTTGATGAGAGAAATTCTATGGATTCCTAAATAGGAATATTTGATGAGAGAAATTCTATGGATTCTCAAATAGGAATATTTGATGAGAAAATTCTAGACGTGTATTTGGTGTGTTTAAGAAAAAAAATTGAGCAACATACAAACAAACAACACACCGGCAAATAACATTCAACAACGAGCACGAACAAAAGAGATACCCAAACGTCTCATGAGAAAACGGGAAAACGTTGCTGCGATGACGCTGCAGTCGCTGGACGCCAGTTGCACTGAAGTAGAGCTACCGTCATGGATAGAGAATCTTGCAGGATCGACAGAGAATTTGGTAGGATCAGACCAGCATTTCAGACCGTGAAACATGAACTGGAAATAAACCCAAAAAAAAAACAGTCGATGACAGAGAATCCTGTACCCATTAACAGAATTAGAATGTTGCCTAGTGTTGTTGCGTAGTGTTGTTGCCTAGTGTTGTTGCCTAGTGTTATTGCCTAGTGTTGTTGCCTAGTGTTGTTGCCTAGTGTTGTTGCCTAGTGTTGTTGCCTAGTGTTGTTGCTTAGTGTTGTTGCCTAGTATTGTTGCCTAGTGTTGTTGTCTACTGTTGTTGCCTAGTGTTGTTGCCTATTGTTGTTGCCTAGTGTTGTTGTCTAGTGATGTTGTCTAGTGTTGTTGTATAGTGTTGTTGTCTAGTGTTGTTGTCTAGTGTTGTCTAGTGTTGTTGTCTAGTGATGTTGTCTAGTGATGTTGTCTAGTGTTGTTGTATAGTGTCGTTGTCTAGTGTTGTTGCCTAGTGTTGTTGTCTAGTGTTGTTGCCTAGTGTTGTTGTCTAATGATGTTGTCTAGTGTTGTTGCCTAGTGTTGTTATTTAGTGATGTTGCCTAGTGTTGTTGCCTAGTGTTGTTGCCTAGTGTTGTTGCCTAGTGTTGTTATCTAGTGTTGTTGTTTAGTGATGTTATCTAGTGTTGTTGCCTAGTGTTGTTGCCTAGTGTTGTTGCCTAGTGTTGTTGTCTACTGTTGCTGACTAGTGGCAAGGATGTCAGGAATTCATTCTCTGTATGGAGTCCAACCAGGCTTTTTTCTCTATCTCAACTATGAAGGAACTTCAGGGCTGTTCCTACTTCTTCTACTCTGAGATGTGAATACTTTTAAGTCTGATTTTATCTGTCATTTTGTCAGCCTGAGATGTAGACAGACTTTTAGTTGTCTGGTTTAGCCTGACCTCCTCTAATCTCAGATGTATCAGACTATAAGTGGTGTGTTGTTTCCTTTGTTCTTGCTCGTCATAGGGAAAGTCAGTTCTGTTGGCTGTGTATCGTGTTGGGAATCAGACCCATAGTTTCAACAGTAGAGAGCAAGGGGAAGTCAGTGATTGACACAAAAGCCTACCTGAGTCCGTGGACACACCCGGAAGAGGCACAGCTGTTTGGCGCAGAACTGGAAGTAATTCTCCGTGATTGTTATTTGCTGCAACAAGACAGTTACAACACCGACATGGAATAATAATAATAATAATAATAATAATAATAACAATTATTATTATTATAATTATAATAATAATCACTAGCGGGAGTCGCCGGATCGGGAGGTCGTGGGTTCGCTCCTTGGAGGAGCCGGACTTTTTTCAAAAATGACCTTGGCTCCCAGGTCGACCAATCCTTGAGTGGGTACCGTGCTAGCCCTATGTGCCCTATACGCCTAAAGGCTGGAAAAGGGTCCTTTACTTACTTTTTAATAATCACCACCAACATCATCACGAAGAGCAGTGTTCCTCAACATAGGATCCCAGTCTAGTGTTTAGTTGTGCTATAGGTTTCATAAGATTCCCAATATAGTGTGCTAGTGTGTAGTTGTTGTATAGGTTTCATAAGATTCCCAATATAGTGTGTAGTTGTGCTATAGGCTATATAAGATTCTCAGTCTAAAGTGTAGTTGTGCTATAGGCTATATAAGATTCCCAGTCTAAAGTGTAGTTGTGCTATAGGCTATATAAGATTCCCAGTCTAAAGTGTAGTTGTGCTATAGGCTATATAAGATTCTCAGTCTAAAGTGTAGTTGTGCTATAGGCTATATAAGATTCTCAGTCTAGTGTGTAGTTGTGATATAGGCAACCTAAGTTTCTCAGTCTAGTGTGTAGTTGTGCTATAGGCTACATAAGATTCCCATTATAATGTGTTGTTGTACTATAGGGTACATAGGATTCCAAGTCCAGTGTGAGTGTGTAGGTGTGCTAAAGGCTACACAGGGTTCCCAGTCTAGTCTGTAGTTGTGCTATAGGCTACATAAGATTACCCGTCTAGTGTGTAGTTGTGCTATAGGGTACATAGGATCCCAAGTCTAGTGTGTAGTTGTGTTTTAGGCTACCACAGATCCCCAGTCTAGTGTGTAGTTGTGTTATAGGCTACCACAGATCCCCAGTCTAGTGTGTAGTTGTGCTATAGGCTACCACATATTCCCAGTCTAGTGTGTAGTTGTGCTATAGGCTACCACAGATCCCCAGTCTAGTGTGTAGTTGTGCTATAGGCTACCACATATTCCCAGTCTAGTGTGTAGTTGTGTTATAGGCTACCACATATTCCCAGTCTAGTGTGTAGTCTAGTGTGTAGTTGTGTTATAGGTGCTATAGGCTACCACATATTCCCAGTCTAGTGTGTAGTTGTATTATAGGCTACCACATATTCCCAGTCTAGTGTGTAGTTGTGCTATAGGCTACATAAGATTTCAGTCTAGTGTAGTTGTGCAACAGGCTACCACAGATTCCCAATCTAGTGTTTAGTTGTACTAAATGCTACCACAGATTCCAAGTCTAGTTTGTAGTTTTAATACACTATACACTTTAATACCGACACAAAACATCACACACACACACACTCACACATACACACACACGCACACACACACACACTGGACAGATCCAGGTACCTTTGGTGACACATGAACCTCAACCTTCTTTGGCTTGTCCAATGTCCGGCCGTCCAGCTGGAGCAGCGTGGCCGGAAACTTTCGACTGTCTCTGCTCTTGGTGACAAGTCTGTGTACTCTACCCAACTCGGCCACTGAAAGACATCCACATTTATCAGCTGGTGAATCCTGACAAAATGTACAGCCTTTTGCCATAACTATTTGTTCATTATTTACTTCTGAGCTGTGCGAAATTTCAAAGACGACTTGAGTAAATGGCCGAGTTAATTAAGAAGCTACGGCGGCGAGTTCTGACGGATCATTTTGATAGGTCCTGGATGGAAACTGCATCATTATCTCAGTCAGGAGACAACAACATGTTTATGTAACATTTCTTATGATCCCAGGATTTGAGGCTAGTCTATTGTCAAAGAAATACCCAAAACACGTTACGGAGAACATGACCAGCTTGACTTTAAACATGCAGGAGAAATATGACTATCTTAGGTCTAAACGTGGGAGGAAAGGGGGGGGGGGGGGACTTGACCAGGACCATGCTAAACATATGGTAAAATTTGACCAGCTTGGACCTAAAACATGTAGGGCAAACTTGACCATCTTGGACCTAAAATATGTAGGGCAAACTTGACCAGCTTGGACCTAAAATATGTAGGGCAAACGTGACCAAGCTGGGACCTAAAACATGTAGGGCAAACTTGACCAGCTTGGACCTAAAACATATAGGGCAAACTTGACCAAGCTGGGACCTAAAACATATAGGGCAAACTTGACCAAGCTGGGACCTAAAACATGTAGGGCAAACTTGACCAAGCTGGGACCTAAAACATGTAGGGCAAACTTGACCAAGCTGGGACTAATTCCTGACAGTCTGAAATGGTGCTTAGAATCCTATTTAAAAACGAGGTTGATCAATTATAATACTTGTATCACACATACTTCACACACAGAAATGGTTGATGACGTCACATACAGAACGGTTGATGTCACACACAGAATGGTTGAACACGTCACACAAAGAATGGTTGATGATGTCACACACAGAATCGTTGATGACGTCATACACAACTAGATCTCACAGACACACCGGCAGAGACTTACAGTCAAGGACCAGAATTTGGAACTCTCCATTCCTCAAAGTCTTGTTGCCATAGGTGACCAGAGCCCTGTAGCAACCCTTTCTGTCCATCTGGAGGTACATGAGCAGTCGGCGCTCCTGACGGTTGTAGATGATCTGGTTAGTGGGGCAGTGCCAGTCGCTGGTTCCAGCCTGGGGTCAGAGAAGGTCACTGTCAGCGTGTCAGAGACAGAAGCACCAGTTCTTAGAGGCTGTGATGATTACAGACAAGTCAAGGACCTTTTTCTGTGCCTTCAATCGGACAAGGCATATGGTGCTAGCCCTATGTTATATAGACCAATAGCAGGCACTAGGTGAGTGATGTCATCAACATCACGCCTGTCGCCTTCACTTCCCAGGACTCTTTCACCTGGTTCCCATGTTAGGCTGGATCGATACGGTAGCCAAGGTCATTGACAAACAAAACATCGTGCTCGACAATGTTGCAGTGACAGACGACATCAGTGTTACAGTTAGTTACAGTTAGTTACAGTTAGTAACAGTTAGTTACAGTTAGTTACAGTTAGTTACAGTTAGTTACAGTTAGTTACAGTTAGTTACAGTTAGTTATAGTTAGTTACAGTTAGTTACAGTTAGTTATAGTTAGTTACAGTTAGTTACAGTTAGTTACAATTAGTTAGTTACAGTAAGTAGTAACAGTAGTTACAGTAGTTAGTTACAGTTAGTTAGTAGTTAGTTACAGTTAGTAGTACAGTTAGTTAGTAGTTAGTAGTACAGTTAGTTACAGTAGTTACAGTTAGTTACAGTTAGTTACAGTTAGTTAGTAGTTAGTTAGTAGTTAGTTACAGTAGTAGTTACAGTAGTAGTTACAGTTAGTTACAGTTAGTTATAGTTAGTAACAGTTAGTTACAGTAGTTACAGTTAGTTACAGTTAGTAACAGTAGTAGTTAGTTACAGTTAGTAACAGTAGTAACAGTTAGTAACAGTTAGTAGTTAGTAGTAACAGTAGTAGTAGTAGTACACAGTAGTAGTTAGTAGTTACAGTTAGTTAGCAGTTAGTTACAGTAGTTAGTTACAGTAGTAACAGTAGTAGCTACAGTAGTAACAGTACAGTTAGTAACAGTTAGTAACAGTTAGTTACAGTTAGTTAGTTAGTTACAGTTAGTAGCAGTTAGTTACAGTAGTAGTAGTAGTAGTTACAGTTAGTTACAGTAGTAGTTAGTAGTAGTAGTAGTTATAGTAGTAGTTACAGTTAGTTACAGTAGTTACAGTTAGTTAGTAGTTAGTTACAGTTAGTAACAGTTAGTTACAGTTAGTTACAGTTAGTTACAGTTAGTTACAGTAGTAGTTAGTCACAGTAGTTAGTTATAGTAGTTAGTAGTTAGTTAGTAGTAGTAGTTAGTTACAGTAGTTACAGTAGTAGTTAGTTATAGTAGTTAGTAGTAGTTACAGTAGTAGTTAGTTAGTAACAGTAGTTAGTAGTAGTTAGTTACAGTTAGTTAGTTATAGTTAGTTATAGTTAGTTACAGTTAGTTAGTTACAGTTAGTTAGTTATAGTTAGTTACAGTTAGTTAGTTACAGTTAGTTACAGTTAGTTATAGTTAGTTACAGTTAGTTAGTTATAGTTAGTTACAGTTAGTTAGTTACAGTTAGTTAGTTACAGTTAGTTAGTTATAGTTAGTTACAGTTAGTTAGTTATAGTTAGTTACAGTTAGTTAGTTGCAGTTAGTTACAGTTAGTTACAGTTAGTTAGTTAGTTACAGTTAGTGGCAGTTAGTTGCAGTTAGTTACAGTTAGTTACAGTTAGTTAGTTAGTTACAGTTAGTGGCAGTTAGTTGCAGTTAGTTACAGTTAGTTACAGTTAGTTACAGTTAGTAAAGGTTAGTTACAGTTAGTTACAGTTGGTTGCGTATCCTTTACAGGTCATTGCAGAACCAAGCCCAGCATTTTGTGATTTGTGTTACAGTAGCCAGTTGTTAATAACTATACTTTTACACAGGAAAAGGTCAAGTTTCCGTTGACCCACTTCGAGTCACGTTCGGTAGATGGTGCTAGCCATTTTATGCGTCAAAACACGACAAAACAAGATTATTTTACCACATTTCCAACACAACAGACAGGTTATATACTCAGCCAAGACATTCTATCTCCCACAACAGACAGGTCATATACTCAGCCAAGACATTCTATCTCCCACAACAGACATGTCATATACTCAGCTAAGACATTCTATCTCCCACAACAGACAGGTTATATACTCAGCCAAGACATTCTATCTCCCACAACAGACAGGTCATATACTCAGCCAATACGTTCTATCTCCCACAACAGACAGGTCATATATTATATACCCAGCCAAGACATTCTATCTCCCACAACAGACAGGTCATATACTCAGCCAAGACGTTCTATCTCCCACAACAGACAGGTCATATACTCAGCCAAGACGTTCTATCTCCCACAACAGACAGGTCATATACTCAGCTAAGACATTCTATCTCCCACAGTACAAACACATAAACAGTTCAGCCAGCACACATTGAGATTTTATCTCCCACAGAACAAACACATAAACAGTTCAGCCAGCACACATTGAGATTCTATCTCCCACAGAACAAACACATAAACAGTTCAGCCAGCACACATTGAGATTCTACCTCCCACAGAACAAACACATAAACAGTTCAGCTAGCACACATTAAGATTTTATCTCCCACAGAACAAACACATAAACAGTTCAGCCAGCACACATTGAGATTCTATCTCCTACAGAACAAACACATAAACAGTTCAGCCAGCACACATTGAGATTCTATCTCCCACAGAACAAACACATAAACAGTTCAGCCAGCACACATTGAGGTTCTGTCTCCCTAATTCCAGGCGAAGACAGAAAAAAGCACACCATAATCCCCCCCCCCCCTGGCCCCTTCTCTCTCTCTCTCTCTCTTTCTTTCTCTCTGCTACCTCTTGGACTTTGATCTTGAAGAAATCTTTGTTGCTCATTTGATAAGTGGCCGGGTTGTCGAAGGCGTCCCGTGGCTCGATCACCAGAGGGTATCTGGTGCATGCTGGGACCACGACTAGGGACGAATGGTTAAGAAACCCAGTCTTAGATGGGTCGATGGGTCCTGCGGAAAAACAGACGACGTTATGTGATACATAATTAAAGGCAAGGATTTTTTGACGACACAGAGGATGTGGTAGGCAATCAAACAATCAATGATTTGATAACATGACAGAGCGAAGATGTGTCAATCCAATGATGACATGATAGAGCGAAGATGTGTCAACGAAATGATTGATTGATTTATTGATTTGATTCAAAAACTGACGTCACAGCACTCGGGGCATTACCATGAGCGCTCCGTCCCCATCTTCAGCAGCCAAGGAAGAGTTCCGATACTAATGGTGCTAGTAGCATTCTGACTAAACTGCCCTGAGGCAGTACTGGTACCAAACTGCATGGTTCTGAGGTCCATGAGCCCAGTCGAAGAGCAACCCGACGTGAATACAGGACAGCTGCAACCCAATTCACTAGCCATGGACTGACCTCCTTCTCCTTCAGTGAAGTCGTCAAGATGTCGTATCTCACTCTGTTATAAGCATCCTCCAGATGCAGCTTTACAGCAACTATCTTCTCCAAGACCTGCCCAAATCTGTTTTGTAAGGTGATGATTTAAAGCCACTGAGCTTTGAATGATCTTTAAAAAGTTTTGCTAGTGGGATTAAATGGCTGTGCACCCAGTCCTGCGGTACTTTTGCTGTCTGGTTAAAACAGTCAGCCATCTCTGCCAGGTCTACATCGCTCAAAGCCTTTATGTGACCATACCTGACTCCATTATGCCCTGGTACAGTGTCTTTTGCTTTTTTCAAAATGTGTTTGCTATCTTCCACTTGTATCATGTCTTCATAATGCATATTTTTCAAGGTACAAGCTAACTCCTTTCTAACTGCATCCCTGATGTCTACATCATTATGATCTGTCTGAGCTATAAATCTATGGAGAAAAGCCTCCCCTTTCTCCTTGCCTGTTGTCAGAGGCACACCATCTTTTCTACAAATTGTTCCGACTGTCACAGGCCGATCTTTTCTTTGCATCTGCCTTTGCAGTTTCCAAAATTTCTTCAATGTTTTATCGCCCCCCCCCTCCCCAACCATTTCATTCACAGAAGTTTGCCATTCTGCTCTTTTGGCCTATCCTGCAAAGCGCTTGAAAACCTCCACCTTATCTTTTTTCACATTCTCCGCCATCTCCACTTCCTCTCGTGAGCTTGTGGGTGTATGTCGTACTTTCTTTAGCTGCTTCACTGAGGCTCTCTTTGCCTTCCTGTTCTACTTCTGGAGTCCACCATGGGGGCTGTAAAAAATTAATTCTGGCAATTCTGTTGCATGCTCCCTCTGAGGCGTCCAAGTAGGTGTTAGTCCACTTATACCGGAAGGTCTTTCGTGCTCTTCCAACCTTAACCTTGCTGAGTTTAGAAATCAGGACTGAGCATGGCAGGTGATCACTACCATGGTCATTCAGGACAGTCCACTTAAAGTCTATAACAGACGACTGGGAGACAAATTTCAAGTCAATGGCTGTGTCTGCATCTCCAGACCTCATTGCCATTCTAGTCGGCCTCCCATCATTGATGCAGACCATATCGGAGCAAGAGCAATTCCCTGTCGGTTTTCTCCACTGCTGTCCCATTTTCTGTTCCTCGCCTTGAAATCCCCACACATGAGTAACCTATCACCTGGTAACTCTTCCATTTCCTTGAGCCAGCTCCATTGTTCACTTCTGACAAAACAGTCTACCGTGGCATATATATTTATGAGGCTCCAACTTAGGCCACCAATCTCCACCTGTATCCCTTGAAACTCTCTTCAGCTGTGGTTCCATTGGATCAAGTCAAGCAACACATCCTTCCTTTACCACCAGACCTTGTCTATGTCTCTTCTGTCCAAAAGGGTTAGTATAACTGACGTACACAGGGCAATGATATCTGTCTGTATTTAGTTTATGGAGTGTTGTGTTGTGACTTTAGAAGTGGTTGACTGGGGACTAGACAAGTGGTTGTGGGGTCACTTGACAAGTGGTTGTGGGGGTGACTTTAGAAGTGGTTGTCGGGTGACTAAACAAGTGGTTGTGGGGTGACTAAACAAGTGGTTGTGGGGTGACTAGACAAGTGGTTGTGGGGTAACTAGACAAGTGGTTTTGGGGTGACTAGACAAGCGGTTTTGGGGTGACTAGACAAGTGGTTGTGGGGTGACTAGACAAGTGGTTGTGGGGTGACTAGAAAATTTCACAAAGCTTACCGCACCAGAGCGGAAAATAACATGACCCTGCCACTGTGTAAAACTGGGATGGAGGAGGTGGGGAGGGGGGGGGGGCAGGGTAAACCCACATGACTCAACTGGTAGTCACACACGCTAACAAGCGTT
Source organism: Candidula unifasciata (assembly GCA_905116865.2). Lineage (NCBI taxonomy): Eukaryota > Metazoa > Mollusca > Gastropoda > Stylommatophora > Geomitridae > Candidula > Candidula unifasciata. Next base: position 57,220 of record CAJHNH020003374.1, read on the forward strand.
AGCTCTTCTATATTCAAGACAGAAGGGTCGCTGCTAGTTGACTGACTGATGAACAGCTCTCCCTGCTTTAGACTAGGTTATGTCTACAACAGTCTGGGTGGTACAGAAACAATCATTAGTGTTTGTCTGCTAAATGTGCTCAGACTTCATCCCCTACTTGCACTTACCGGGTTGAAAGTATTTGCTGACAGGGCTACCGTTGACATGGCAACCAGCAGCCAAGATGGAGACCTGGTAGTCTCCAGCTTTGTGGACCGTGAGCTTGCAGGTCACCAGGTTAAGGTCGCCTGGTGTGGCACCATCAAAGACCAGGCTTGTGGCCATTGCTGCATTGTCTTTGGCAACTAGCACCAGAATACCGCCATCCTCTGTGACGTGAAATGGAGCTCCGTGCTTGTGGAAAAGCTGGAGCGCAGGGAAAAGCAAAACAAAAGAATTGTCAATAATTTAGTTTCATTGGTGAATCTTGCAAATGAGCTACGTCAGTGTGGGGTCCGCCTCTTTTGTGTCGCTATCTTCCGTTTCTCATTGTTGTTTGCTGATTGAGGCTTTGTGTGGTCCTGTGTTTATTTGTCGTCATTATAACTTTATCAAGCTGCTGTAGACGTTAGGTTTTTTTTTTAGAACGTGTCTGTAAAAGGCAAGGCTACTGTCTTTGTCCATTGCTAATGATGAAACAGCGGCTGCTCAACAAACAGCACAACGGCAGCTGGTGAAACAGCGGCTGCTCAACAGCAGAACGGCAGAATGCGTCCACACAGTTGTTTCCTGGAATCCCAGACAACGGCAGAATGCGTCCACGCAGATGTTCCATGGGATCCCAGACAACTGCAGAAGCGTCCACACAGCTGTTCCCTGGGATCACAAACAACGAGAGAGTGTCCACACAGCTGGTCCCTGGGATCCCAGACAACGGCAGAAAGCGTCCACACAGCTGTTCCCTGGGATCCCAGACAACGGCAGAAAGCGTCCACATAGCTGGTCCCTGGGATTCCAGACAACGGCAGAAAGCGTCCACACAGCTGGTCCCTGGGATCCCAGTCAGCGGGAAAGCAACAGATCTTCTTGACGTCACGGACATATGATGCTAGTCCCATATGTTTTATAGACCAGTTGGAACTCGACGATGATGGATGACGTCGTACCGACGACCTTTACCTCCCAAGATATTCTAGGGTACCCAAACACATTTAGTTTTGACACAAAATCTGCCGTGGAGGACACACGCTAATATTTTGCCCTGACACAGACAGTTGCTGTACTTTACCGACCACTGGCCTGTGTTCTCTTTGTTCTGTTGAACACACTCCTATGGTTCCCGTCACGGCAGATGCTCTGTTTGTTCTGTTGAACACACTCCTATGGTTCCCGTCACGGCAGATGCTCTGTTTGTTCTGTTGAACACACTCCTATGGTTCCCGTCACGGCAGATGCTCTGTTTGTTCTGTTGAACACACTCCTATGGTTCCCGTCACGGCAGATGCTCTGTTTGTTCTGTTGAACACACTCCTATGGTTCCCGTCACGGCAGATGCTCTGTTTGTTCTGTTGAACACACTCCTATGGTTCCCGACACGGCAGATGCTCTGTTTGTTCTGTTGAACACACTCCTATGGTTCCCGACACAGCAGATGCTCTGTTTGTTCTGTTGAACACACTCCTATGTTCCCGTCACGGCAGCTCTTCTGTTTGTTCTGTTGAACACACTCGCGTGGTTCCCGACGCGGCAGATCCTCTGTTTGTTCTGTTGAACACACTCCTATGGTTCCCGTCACGGCAGATGCTCTGTTTGTTCTGTTGAACACACTCCTATGGTTCCCGTCACGGCAGATGCTCTGTTTGTTCTGTTGAACACACTCCTATGGTTCCCGACACGGCAGATGCTCTGTTTGTTCTGTTGAACACACTCCTATGTTCCCGTCACGGCAGCTCTTCTGTTTGTTCTGTTGAACACACTCGCGGTTCCCGACGCGGCAGATCCTCTGTTTGTTCTGTTGAACACACTCCTATGGTTCCCGTCACGGCAGATCCTCTGTTTGTTCTGTTGAACACACTCCTATGGTTCCCGTCACGGCAGATCCTCTGTTTGTTCTGTTTAACACTCTCGCGTGGTTCCCGACGCGGCAGATCTTCTGTTTGTTCTGATGAACACACTCGTATGGTTCCCGTCACGGCAGGTCTTCCCTTCGTTCTGTTGAACACACTCGCATGATTCCTGTCACGGCAGGTCTTCTGTTTGTTCTGTTCCAGTCACGGCAGGTCTTTGATGACAAAGAACTCTGGTGAGACAATTCTCTGTTACCTGCCTGGTTAAACAAGATGACTAAACTTCCTCGTTTGTCATTTGTTCACGGTAAATAAAAACTTAATTACGACTCTCTCTCTCTCTCTCTCTCTCTCTCTCTCTCTCTCTCTCTCTCTCTCTCTCTCATACACACGTTTTCCTTAACCATGTAACAGACGTGGACATCTGTATCACGTGGGCTGAATATTCCCGTGAGCACCGCTATTATGCAAAATCTAACTGGCCTGCTCGAGCTGCCGATGTGTCACGTGACCCCAAACATTCAGTTTTTCAAGCTCACAAGTTTCTCTACAAAAGTGACGGGAATCACGTGACAGGGGAGTTTTCAAACAACAATTGGGACGGAAAGTTCACAGAGTCACACAATTCCCCGAGCCTTTAATGTTGGAGGACACACACGAAGAATGTGCCCTGGAAATAATCCGAGGGGTCTCTCGAGTCCTGCTTCATTAACTTCCACAATAACATGGATAGAAATAATTACCCACACACACAAAACAGATCCAAGTGTGAGCAGCACGCATGCAACCATAGATAAATATACCCCTCATTTTCTTTATATGTTGGAGTCAGGGAGTCCTGACATGGTGTGCCTCTCTTTTCCAGGTGCCCGCTGTGCTGCAGAAATTGGCGAACATGACGCTCCACTCGTCGGTCACCGAATAATTTATATCCAACTCTGTGTTATTCTCAACTGTCCAGTTCTCTGGGTTAGCCACCCATATACAGTTATTACTCCATGTTAGCAAACGTTGCTCTTTACCCCCCCCCCCCGCCCCCCCCCCCCCCCAAAAAAAAAATTATTGCTAACCGTCAAATAATTTGTTATCTTACAAATTTTGAAATATCACGACAAAACAAAAACATATATGTACCCACTTGAAAAACAAAAGTCTATAGAACCATCTCAACCCAGCCAAGACCAAGTGAGAGACTTGTAACCTCTAATATAAACATTGCTTTAGAAAGACAGACACACTAGTGATAGACAAGATAAACCATAGCTACACAAGTAAATGACACACCATTATCAACATGTGTCTTGCCAAGTGGCGTAGGCGCTCATGAATCTCCACAAATCACGATTCCTGGTTGAATGGAACTGCTCTCTTGATGATATCTATCCATGCCATCGTTTCATCCCATCCAGCAATATCTCTCTTGGTCTGCCTCTACTTCCTTTTCCACTGGTCTTTCCAGTTGTCACGATGTTCTCCAATGTCTCTCTTCTCATTATGTGGCCAAAGAACAATGTTTGCCTCTTTCTTATTTCTGTATATAGAGATCTACTTCTATTAGTTTCGTTCGAACAATCGTTGTTAATTACTCTGGTCGTCCAGGTCCCTAAGGACATAATTTATGGTGAATCAAAGACGGGTAGAAGATGTCGAGGCCTATCTCTTCTACGCTATAAAGATGTTTGCAAGCGGGACATGAATGATGCAAGTGGACTTATGGGAACAAAATGCCATGGACCGTGTTGTGTGGAAAGGGCATATTAGGACGGGAATGAGACTGAAGGAAGAAATGATTGCAGAAAGGATGTGAGCTGAGCGTCTGAAAAGAAACGGATTAAACACAAATGTTGACAACAATGGTTCTGAAATCCCATGCTATCATTGTGGAAGACTTTTCTTGACACGGGTGGGTCCAGCTAGTCGCACTCGCCATCACCATGGGCTGTGAGTCTCATGTCTTCTCAAAGCGCAATATAACACTATCTTCTGGAAAGACGGAAAGGTGTCGATCAAGCCAATGAAACTCTGGCCGTCCAAGGTATTCGTAACATTTGTCTCAGAAACCACATCTCTGTTGCATCCAAATTCTTCTTAATTTGTTCACTGACATTCCAAGATTCGCTGCCATACAACAGAACAGGTTCTATGAAACACTTTAGCACCCTCTTTCTGACATTAAATGAGAGCGCTTTATTACATAAGATATTTTTTTATTTTCTGAAATGCTGCCTTTGCTTGACCTATTCTGCTTTTAATCTCTGTCACACATTTTCCATCTGATGATATGATTGTTCCCAGATATTTGAATTCATTGACTTGATTAAGTCTTTTTCCTTCAACTGGGATATCACAATGCGGAGTTATCTTCTTCTTTTATGTAACCATTACTTTCGTTTTCTTACTACTCAAGAGAACTCCTTTCCTAGCACTCTCCATCCCCATAATATTCAGCAGTTGTTGTTAATCTGTTGTATTTTCAGCTATCAAAACTGTATCGTCTGCATTATGCAAATTGTTTATATTGTATCCTTAAATTGTTATTCATGCTGTCTCTTTAATTTCCCTCAAAATTCCTTCACTATACAGGGAGAAAAGGTCTGGGGATAAGACACATCCCTGTCCTACTCCTTGCTTTATCTGTTTAAAAAAAAACACCAATCTGTTTCCCACTTTAATTGCTGCTATTTGGTTCCAGTAAATGTTTTTAATTATTCTGAGATCTTTCTCGTCTACATTGATGTCTTCCAATATTTTGGTCATCTCTTCATGTTTAACCTTGTCAAGTGTTTTGGTATATTTTATAAAGCAAAAATATATAAGTCCTTTTGTATGTTCATTGATCTTTCTATCCGTGTTTGCTATATGTATATTGCATTACTTGTCCCTTTACCTTCCATAAATCCATACTGCTCTTCACTCATTTCCATTCTTATTTTTCTTCTTGTTCCTCTCGGTAAAATTTAAAGCAGTAGTTTAGTGATATGATTTATTAGGTTGATTGTAGGAAATTCTTCACATTCAATTGCTCCTGGTCTTGTGGGTAACGCAATAAATACAGATTTCATCATATCACTTGGAATGTATCCAGTGTTGTTGTAAATGTCATTCAACAGTTTAGTTAATATTTCTACCCCAAATTCCCCCAGTATTTCTAATTCTTCTATTCAAATTTCATCTGGCCCAGTTGACTTTCCTTTCTGCATATGTTTAATAGCATCGTTAACTTCTTCCTTTAGTATAGACGGACCTTCTACATTTCTTTCTTTTGGTAATTCTGCTCTCTTTCCATCAATTAACTCTCTTATGTATTCATTCCATCTAATTATTATTTCATCTTCCTCCATTAGGATCTCTCCTGTTTTTGATTTCAGACATCCTGTGTTATCTTTCTCCCAGTTAGGTCGCTAATTTGTTTGTGCACACTTTTTGCATCTCTAATAGGACTGTGTTCAATTTTATTGGATTGTTCATTTAGCCAGTTTTTATTCCTACTAGTATACTATATATTATGACCATTAATTTTCACGACTAGTTTTCGAGCCTTCCTTTATTTTATCTTATTTCATGCAGTGCACATCACACTTTTCATAGTTTCTCGCGGGATCCCTTAGTGGTTAGAGTACTTCCCCCTTTGTTATTGTTGTATAGTTCATTTTATGTCGAGAAAGACCCCCACCGAAACGTTGATTTGTGCTGTGTTGTGCACGTTGTTCTGCTTCCCCATTTCGTTAAACCTTTTAGTCAAAGTTCACTGGATTACTTACGATAACCACAGCCTGTACAATAACAACTAACAGCACAAGTTACGCACTCACAGATACAGTTATGTGCCAATCCAAAACTAATGAGAACCGTTTGTGGATTTTGTGCCACCAGCATGGACTTTCACTAGAATCAATGAGAAATATCATTTGAACAAAGGTGAGATGTTTTTGTAAAGCTGTGGCGGAGTAACAACAAGAGCTAACAACAAAGATGAGATGTCTTAGAAAGGCTAGCGCAGTAACAAGAAAAGATAGCATCAACTATTAGGAATTTGGAAGAAGACTTTGACCAAAACCATCTATACAGTTTATTAAAGAACAACAGTTCAGATGGTTTGTCCATCAGACGTGAGTGCCCTGATACCAGCTGCCACAGAGAGCCAAGCTGGAGGAGACATGTAATGGACACACAGTAAGGGATACAGCAAGTAGATGAGGGAACTGCAGCATCAAAAACAGCCTTAAAGACTAATTTTATGCAGGTGTTAGGAAAAGCGCATAGAAAATCCCTGACACTCCACCTCCTCCCCCTTTTTTTTAGCCAACATCTACGAGGTTGCCGGAGGCAGAACGACAAGAAGAAGAAGAATACGTCTAACCGATGATCCTGTAGTCAAATGCCCATCCTAACCGTGCCCAACTTTTACACTGGAAACCCTGTGTTGAACGAGGCCTTGAAGTTGCTGCAGATGCAGTTTGTCCCCTCCATGATTGCAGTCCGCAGAAATAGCGCCCCAGGGATGACAAATGGCGGTATGTCTCGTTTCATCTCAAGGTTTATACAAGGGCTCCCGCCAGTTGCCAAGTCACCAAAAACCGGACCAGACGTCTGAAGTTATTGAACATGCTCTCATCCAGTTGTTACAGATACTCACCCTGACCTTGAAGGTGACGGTCTTGCCAACTGTTTCCGGTTCATTGGAGTCCCAGGTCAGAGTGCAAGAATGAGGTTTGCTGGTGCGTCCATTGAAGAACTTGTGGATGTAAGACTTGGCTCTAGGGATGGCCTGGCTACAGAAACTGGACACGGCGGTCAGGCCGGACACAGCTGACAGGCTGGCCAGAAACATTGCTCAAGTGTGTGGGGGGGGGGGGGGCGGGCAATAAGATTGTATGTGGCTGTGGTGGTTTGGGGGGTTGGGGGGGGGGGGGGGCGCCAGGCAATAAGATTGTATGTGGCTGTGGTGGTTTGGAGGGGGGGGGGGGGGGGCGCCAGGCAATAAGATTGTATGTGGCTGTGGTGGTTTGGAGGGGGGGGGGGGTGACGTCGGGTGCAGCTACTTTACGTTTCTAAAAAGAGAGAAATCACAAGTTACAAGAATATATCAACACTGCTTTAGTATTTACACATACACACACGCAAACAAACCTTTCGCTACTTCCAAACTCGTCTGTCTGCTTACTTGTCTAACTAATCACACACAGTCCTACCTACACTTTTGTCTACCCACACTCCTGTCCGACTACCCACACTCTTGTCCGACTACCGACACTGCTGTCCGACTACCTACACTTCTGTCTGACTACCCACACTCCTGTCCGACTACCCACACTCTTGTCCGACTACCGACACTTCTGTCTGACTACCTACACTTCTGTCTGACTACCCACACTCTTGTCCCACTACCGACACTTCTGTCTAACTACCTACACTTCTGCCCGAGTACCCACACTCCTGTCTGACTACCTACACTTCTGTCTGACTACCTACACTTCTGTCTGACTACCTACACTTCTGTCTGACTACCTACACTCCTGTCCGACTACCTACACTGCTGTCTGACTACTGACACCCCTGTCCGACTACCTACACTGCTGTCTGACTACTGACACTGCTGTCTGACTACCTACACTTCTGTCTGACTACCTAAACTCCTGTCTGACTACCTACACTGCTGTCTGACTTTCTAAACTCCTGTCTGACTACCTACACTCCTGTCTGACTACCTATACTGCTGTCTGACTACTGACACTTCTGTCTGACTATCTACACTTCTGTCTGACTACCCACACTTCTGTCTAACTACCTAAACTCCTGTCTTACTAACTACACTCCTGTCTGACTACTGACACTTCTGACTACCTACACTTCTGTCTGACTATCTACACTGCTGTCTGACTACCTACACTTCTGTCTGACTACCTACACTTCTGTCTGACTACCTACACTTCTGTCTAACTACCTACACTTCTGTCTAACTACCTACAATCCTGTCTGACTACCTACACTCCTGTCTGACTACCTACACTCCTGTCTGACTACCTACACTGCTGTCTGACTACTGACACTTCTGTCTGACTACCTTCACTTCTGTCTGACTACCTACACTTTTGTCTGACTACCTACACTCCTGTCTGACTACCTACACTTCTTTCTGACTACCTACAGTCCTGTCTGACTACCTACACTTCTGTCTGACTACCTACACTCCTGTCTGACTACCTACACTCCTGTCTGACTACCTACACTTCTGTCTGACTACCTACACTCCTGTCTGACTACCTACACTTCTGTCTGACTACCTACACTGCTGTCTGACTACTGACACTTCTGTCTGACTACCTTCACTTCTGTCTGACTACCTACACTTCTTTCTGACTACCTACACTCCTGTCTGACTACCTACACTCCTGTCTGACTACCCACAGTCCTGTCTGACTACCTACACTTCTGTCTAACTACCTACACTCCTGTCTGACTACCTACACTCCTGTCTGACTACCTACACTCCTGTCTGACTACCTACACTCCTGTCTGACTACCTACACTTCTGTCTGACTACCTTCACTTCTGTCTGACTACCTACACTCCTGTCTGACTACCTACACTCCTGTCTGACTACCTACACTCCTGTTTGACTACCTACACTTCTGTCTGACTACCTACACTTCTGTCTGACTATCTACACTTCTGTCTGACTACCTACACTTCTGTCTGACTACCTTCACTTCTGTCTGACTACCTACACTCCTGTCTGACTACCTACACTCCTGTCTGACTACCTACACTCCTGTCTGACTACCTACACTTCTGTCTGACTACCTACACTTCTGTCTGACTACCTTCACTTCTGTCTGACTACCTACACTTCTGTCTGACTACCTACACTCCTGTCTGACTACCCACACTCCTGTCTGACTACCTACACTCCTGTCTGACTACCTACACTTCTGTCTGACTACCTACACTTCTGTCTGACTACCTTCACTTCTGTCTGACTACCTTCACTTCTGTCTGACTACCTACACTTCTGTCTGACTACCTACACTTCTGTCTGACTACCTACACTTCTGTCTGACTACCTTCACTTCTGTCTGACTACCTTCACTTCTGTCTGACTACCTACACTTCTGTCTGACTACCTACACTCCTGTCTGACTACCTACACTCCTGTCTGACTACCTACACTTCTGTCTGACTACCTACACTTCTGTCTGACTACCTTCACTTCTGTCTGACTACCTACACTTCTGTCTGACTACCTACACTCCTGTCTGACTACCTACACTTCTGTCTGACTACCTACACTTCTGTCTGACTACCTACACTTCTGTCTGACTACCTACACTTCTGTCTGACTACCTACACTTCTGTCTGACTACCTACACTTCTGTCTGACTACCTACACTTCTGTCTGACTACCTACAATCCAGTCTGATTAACTACCTGCCCACCTCCAAACATGAGACGTCACAAATCTGCCTCAATGGAACTGAAATAGTTATATGGTTTGATTTTATTGGTTTGAACAACGGATCAACATCATGGCACAAGAGTATCCCATAACTGCTCCTTCTCACTGAAGCCTGAGTCCGAAGAATCTTAGTGCAGTGCACGAACTCGGTAGCACCGGTTAGGATCCTGAAATACTTTGGGTAGATTTTTTAACTTCAAATTTTGCCCGGGCAGCCCCGTTAGGCTACTCTTTTCGATTTCTATTTGCCAAGGGATTTGTTACGTGTGCAACAATACACACGGGGGTCTGACCTTACTACCCAAAGACCAGGGGAAATTACTAGAGGTCAACGTGACCCAGGCCTTAACCAGCACTCGAGGCGGACGCCCTACCTCGATACCACTCAGCCCCCCTCCCTTCCCCCAATAGTTATATAGAGTTATATATTTCAAGTCCTAATGTATGGAAGTGGATTGAGTACAATGAACAGATGAATTGAGGACGAGCCTAACACGGCAGAGATTTGCTGTTTATGAAATAATTATCAGAACTTCCTGACAGACGGACAGAGCAAGGAAAAGTCCGCTTTAGGAAAACTCGTTACTGGCTTTAAAAGCAGATCTACGTTATTATTGTACTAGAGGCGATCTAGTTGGAGAGAAGAGGAGAGAAAGTAAAAATCCTCCCATTTCGCTAACTTACATGGCGACAATGCATAAATTTGTATTCAATTTTTTTCAAACCCTCCCCCCCTCCCCTTTTTTTCCCCGCCACCCCCTTCCATGTATATGATTGTAGAAACATACACGCGTGTGTTCGTGTGCCTTGGTTTGCATTTTTTAAGTCTGTCAAGTGATGAGAAGTGTCCACTGTCAGACATGTGACTTCCGGACCACGGTTAGATATGTGACTTCCGGACCACGGTTAGTCATGTGACTTGCGGACCACTGTTAGACATGAGACTTCCGGACCACTGTTAGACATGTGACTTCCGGACCACTGTTAGACATGTGACTTCCAGACCACGGTTAGACATGTGACTTCCGGACCACTGTTGCTATCTGATGTATAAAACCTCTCAGACACTCAGCAACTATCCTCTCTGTAACTGTTGAATCCTTTATCCAGAATCTCTTCCTGATCTTTCCCTCCCCGTGCAGTAAGATCCATGACATCGTGTTTTCACGAATCCACATAAATATCCGTTTCATTCATGTCCCGCTTAAACACATCTTCATAGCGAGGTATGAACCAACCTCGACATCTTATACCTTTCTGTTATTTACCATACAGGATGCCATTAGAGACATAACCATTCCCGTCCTCAGAATGTGTCTTAGCCATTTGAGACGTGGAAGACTGAGCATTGAGAACACGGCTATGATAGCTGCTCTGACCTATACCTCGGTGATTGAGATCTTGTGTTGCTATTCCATACAAGTATTCATTCCTGGGCCCCTATTCATTCCTAAAACAAAGTTTTAGCAATCACCAGGAGAAATGCTTTTCCTACCAAACGTAACTCCACCAATGATGGACCTAAATTGATCTTGACTTTTCACCCTAACAATGGGGTTGCTTCCAAGGTATTCTTTCGTCATTTGGACATCCTCCGCTCTGATCCGGACACCAAGATTATCTTTAGTGAGAAACCTAGATTAGTTTACAGACGAGATCGCAACCTTAAAGACATACTTGTCCGAAGCCGACTCCCACCGATCCACACAGCACTTCCTTTTGGGACTACTTAGTGCTCACGTAGCACCTGCAAGACATGTCCTTTCGTTGTCCAGACTTCTTCGGTCAGTTTTCCTAATGGTTCTTTTCAAATTAGGGAACCTTTTACTTGCGAATCCCGCAACGTAATTTATACAATTATCTGCAAACGATGCAGCAAGGCATACATTGGGGAGACTGGCAGGAAGCTAGCTGATCGTTTCCGGGAACACCTCTCCGATATCGACAAGAAGACACTCAAACCATTCCCTCTTCATTTTGAAAGCCCTGACCACAGCGGTAAAGATGACATATCTGTCACAGCATTAAAACCTTGCTCTGGCTATCATACTACCCGCCTCGCTTTGGAAAATCGCCTTATCCACAGCCTTGGCGTTCTTAGTCCAAGAGGTATCAATATCCAACATACCTTCATCTAAATAGTTCTAATCTTATCACATTTGAAATGTTAATTATTTTATTTTATTTCATATTATTACCTTATTCTATTTCTTATCAGTATCATTTATGTATCATTAACACTTGCATTTCTTTTATTCCCAGTATTGTGACTATATTTTTTAGCCATCGTTTATTTTATTTTATTTCATTTATTCCGCATCACATTGTTTTAAACGTCGCTCACGTCACCCCTTAGAGATCTACATACTCTCCATTCCTCGTTTGTGTCTTTCACTTGTGTTTGAAAAAGGCTGCCCGGCCGAAACGTTACGTTGTGTTGTTTTGTGCACGTTTTCCTCTTTCCCATTTTGTTGAGCTTTTAAGTCAAATTTCTCTGGAATTCCTAGGCCCCGCAGATAAAAGCTATTTAGCCGTTGATTCTAGTCTGAACCAGTGGAGAAAGTTTAACTAGAGCTACAGACGAACGCCGACAACAACATCTGTATCTGTGAACGAACAAATCAGTGCCGCAGTTAGGTATTAGCTGAATAATCGACCTCTCAGGGCCTCACAGTCTGCAGGTGCTTCAACTGCCCATTTTCTCCACAAGTGTCAGTCTATAGTTGTAACTATTTTAAATGCAATATTCTCCAAACATATCTATATATATAAAAATCAATGTTTGTGTGTTTGTTTGCCCCCTATAGACTCGGAAACTACTGAACCGATTTAGCTGAAATTTTCAGGATATGTTTGTTTTGATACCGGATGTTGAACCATCATGGTTTTAAATTCAACTTGTCACAGTTAGTGTCAGGTGACCACAATTTAAGCCATAATATTCGAAACTAATATTTATAATTTTAGTGATTTCTAATTATAGCCACGTTAGTAATTGCACATGCGCCGTGCAGCCAACACCTCCTCTAATACATAGAGTAGGTCGTGGTACAGCAAACAAGACTATATCTATATCTGTGCAGGCAATAATTGCCAAAATAACTATGTTAGACACGATTTCTATTTTCTGGTTTTTTTTTCAAACATCCTTCGATGAGTTGATATGTAGCCGATGAATTGGTAGTGAAAAAGAGGGGGGGGGGCATCAGGGACTATCTCGACGTCTGCGCAGACATTGACTGCGACATTAACCGTGTTAGACACGTTCGATTTCTTTTGTTGTGCCCTTTCATTATTATATTTGGAATATCTGTCTATGAGAAAACAATTGCCTGCTGTTTTGAGTTGTGTTATAATCGGGACACTGCAGTAGGGACACACATCTAAAACAGTTATGTTCTCTTTTCGTTATTCCGATCGAGTGGTTGCTTGGTCGAATGGTTAGAACACTCGGCTCTTGAGAGGGAGACCAGGGTTTGAATCCGCAGTAGTTTTTTTTTACTTAGGGCTAAAATAAAATCCTCACCTGCACTGTCGTGGCGACAGCACTAGCCATATGGCCCTAATGATATATATTTAAAAAGAAAAAAAAAAAAAAAAAAAACAAGGACAGGTTTGTGGGTAAACCAGTTGATAGTTAAATTTGACCATTTCACATACTTATGATTTCATTTTAAACTTTTCGATTGCATGGTTACGCTGAAATTTCATAGCTTTCCATTTATTTTCATTTAGATTTAATTATTTCATCTACGTTGGAATTTTAAGCTGTGCTGTTTACCATAGCGTTCATTTCCTAATTCTGGTGTATTTTTCCTGTTTTAATTGCTTTTCAATTGTTTTTTTTTCCCCCCTCTCAACTACTTCGATGAGGGAAAGAGTAGTCGGTGAATTTAGGGGGGGGGGGGGGGGAGGCAAAACTGATTACTGAGAGAGCTTTAAGTCACAATAACTGCTTTACCCACTCAAAGTAGCAGCAGCATTAGTAGTTGTGGTTGGGCGGTTACACCGTAGTGCTCTCATGTGAAGACCGCCGGTAAGGTTATGGCATTCTTCTGTCGTGGAGCGAAATCATACATCCTTACCTGACCAGTCCGTGGCGACAGCACTAGCCATGCGGCGCCAAATCTTCTGGCTCACGACTCCATGTCTACTCCGATGGTAAAACAGATAGCAGTGACATTATTTTAGCTACTGTGGTGGTGGTCGTGGTAGTAGATGTACTGGCACTTGAAGGATGATGCGGTAAATATTACATTAGCCCCATTCACTACCTATTACAATTCCTGCTCCCAATTTAGTCCGGATGGACAGGGATGTCAATGTCAGTTACAACAAAAAGAATATCGCCAGGTGATGATTTTTCAATCATTCGAAGAGGGAGAGAGCAGTAGTCGGTGGAAGAGGGGAGGGGAGAGGGTAATGACTGAAATTTAAGAGAACTTGAAGAGCTTTACACATGATTTTTAAGTTCTCATTACTTACTTAAATTGTTTATATTTTACTACCGCTACCTTCACTATTCTAATTTTTGTACGACTTACTTTGTTATTTACAAGTACAGTAGTAGCTTTACTTACGTCTCCTATAAAAAATACAAACAGCTTTAGCATATGATACCAAATAACCACTTTTG
>CAJHNH020003375.1:0-38200 GCA_905116865.2 Candidula unifasciata
AGTTTTCCTTTAAACGTTCAAATTCGGTTTTCAGTCCTGGAGTAAAATTTCCTTTTCTGTCTGGGGGACCTTTTCACCCGGTTACTGGTGATTTCGCCTATCTTTAATTTTTTTGGGACATGTGGTTTCGTAATCGGTTGTGCCCCCGGTTTTGAGGGGGAGGGTAAAAACTTGTTCTGTTTTCCCTAATAAAATATCTCTTGGCGGGCTGGGGTTTTTTTGATTGATTTAATTATTCTTTTTTTTTGGTGGGGATTTTCTGGGACATCCGGCTTTCCCTTTTTTCCCCCTTTTTCCTGCCCGTTGATCCCGCCTTTTTCATTTTTAAGGGACCCATAATGTGTGATATCCACTGCAAATTTCAACTCTTTTCTGGGTAAATTGTGTCAGGGAGTGTTTTTTTAAATTTTGGGAGTTTCCTAGACTGGAGTGCTTCAAGTACGATTTGCATTGCAGAATCTAAATTTCTGGGAGCCAAAATTTTATTTAGCAGTTTTTCTGTTTTCTACTTTATACCGGGGTTTTTTGCATCATATTTATGGCATACTTTCCCCGGTTTGGGACGCTGACTTATTTCCCATACCACTTTGGAAATTTTGATTTCACCCGACCAACCTTTTTTAATGCACTTTTTGCGGACCCATTGTATAGACTCGGGCCCTTTATTTTTTGGTATTCTTTACAAATAACTAGGGGGGGCCCTTTTTGCTTTGTACACTTCTTGTTCTTTCTTGGGGAAAAATTCCTTTTTACATTTTTTCTTTTAAATTTTACGTTTGTTATGGGAAACCTGTTAAGGGGAAAACCCCAAATTTCTGGGAAAGGGCACGTTTTTCACATATTTTTTTTTTCTTTTATGAAAAAAAACGCTTTTCTTTTTTTAAACCCTCCCCAAGGGTTTGGTTTTTGAAATTTTATTTTTCAGGGGTTTTTAAAACTGGGAAAACTGGGGGAACTTTCAGGGTTGTAATTTTCAACTTTTTATCTCTGCGTTCTCTCGGGGGCCCGTGTTTTCCCCTTTTTTTCATTTCTAATAGGGGGTTGATTTCATCCCCCCTGTGATGAGGGAAATTGGGTTTCATCCCTCCTGTGATGACTCTGAGGGGCCCTTTATTTTTCTAGTTTCCCCTCTGGTGTATTTCGAAAGTCGGGGCTGGGTTTAAAGGACAATTGTCGTCTGGGGGGGGGAAAACCCCCTCTTTTCCACCGAATCTTTAGTGTCGCCCAAAACCCAAACTGCCCTTTCCCGCTGCAACATTCTTCCATTGAAAGGGTTTTTTAGTATCTTTCATTTTACTTGAAGGGGGTGTTGGTTTCGGGGACCGGTGTCCCCCGATGCTAAGGTTCCCCAGTTTTAAACCCCGGTAAAGGGGTTGGGGTTTTGGTTTACGGGGATTTAATTCTGTTTTTGTTTTTTTCCCAAATCTCTTGGGTAGTAGATTAAACGCCCCTTGCAAAGTTGCGCACGTAAAAAAAAAAAAAAAAAAAATTTTGCAGTTGCCCAAAATTTTTAAAAATTTAAAAAGAATAGCCTAACGGAAACTGCCCGGGAACATTTTGAGGAAAAAATCTAAAAAGAGATTTCAGGATCCTGCCTGTGCTCCGAGCGTGGTGCACTGTGCTGGCTTCTTCCCGGGCTCAACTTGAGTTAGGAAAAAAAAAGGACACTTTTGGGGTTTCTAACCCGTTGCCCCTGTGTTTATTCGTTGTTCCCAAAAAACCCCAAAACACTATTTCCAAATTTTTACCCTTTTCCCCCCCCCCTTTTTCGGGTGAGCGAGAGACCCCGCCGCCTTTTGCCCGTTGCGTGCAAAGCAAAGGGAGCCCGGGCCCGGAAAAAAAAACTGCCTCTCATTTCCAAAACCCGAACATGTGGGGCAGAAATTTCCCTGTAAAACCCCACCACCCGCGACCTCGGGTTTTATGATACCCTATTGTTGTTTTTTAGGAAAAACAATTTTTTTTGCACAATAAAGGAAAGGGGTGATATCGATAGGGGGGGAACCCCCTTTAAAAAAAAACGTTAGTAAATTTTTTTTGAAGGGGGAAATGGTGTTTTAGCCCTCTTCAAAAGGGTTCCCAGGTTCCCAGATTCATCATCATCATCATTAAAACCATCCCTCTCAACATCACTACCGTCAAATTTTTCATCAAGCGGCCCGCCCGTTTTGTTCGGGTTTTTTATGGGGTTTTTTTATTCATAAAATGAGGATGTATACTATTGGTTTTGCCAAACCCTTAGTTCGTTTTTTTTTAAATTTTTTTCCAAGGGATGGGGAAAAGAATGAAAAAGGGGTTTCAGTTTTTTTCCCTTTGAATTTTAAAAACTGCATTTAAACTGAATAAATTTTGGGAAAAAAAATTTAAAAGATAAGGCCAAGACGATGGATTTTTTGGAAAAGGCCCGCAATCTACACCCTTCTTCTCTCTCTATCTCCTCTCTCTCTCTCTCCCCCCTCTCTCCCCAAAAAGGGGGAAGTCGCCGCCCGAGAGCATTCCCAAAATTTTAGTTATTAAAGAATCGACATCCCGGCATTGGGCGCCCCCAAGTGCTTCGTCCTCTTTCTTCCATTTCCAGCGCAAAATTTTAAATAATGCCTTTCAGTAGCTTCTGACGGGATGCCCCGTTTGCTTTTCGTCAAACCCTTTCGAGTATCGCCCGGGATACCTCGCCCTCCTCATGTTTGATCAGTTTGCATATCCGAATGTACACTTTCCCCCCTGGGGTCTCAACCACGAAGAAATAAATTTTCCCCACAATTTTGAGCACACCCACCCCAGTTATTTTAGTTTTGTTCGTTAGTTAGTTTGGGGGTTTTTCCTAGGGGCCCCCGGACATGTCCATAGATGCTCAGATCCTCCCCCATATGAACCCCCAAAGTTTCCCATGGCTAAAATAAGTTCATGTTGGAAAAAAAAGCTTTTTGGCTTTTTGGTGTGCTCTCGTTTTTGCTGTAAACCCATTTTTAATTCCCAAGTCTGCCATTTGGCGAGTGTGTTTATTCCGCCACCAAGTCCTCTATCCTTCCCCTTTTTCTGAGGCATTAAATATCAGCTGATCCCTAGGCTGACCGTCTGTAGTTTATAGCGGATCCCCCAAAACCGGGCAGCTCTTTTATTTTCCCTCGACGCCTGGGGTGTCCCCGGAAAAAAAAATAAGGTGCTCCACGCCACAGTTTGGGGTTCTGTAATGATTAAGCCATTTTTCCTTTTGCACTTTAAAACCCGCCTGAACCCTTCCGGGGTCATACTCCTTTTAATCATGGTATACACACCGGGGTTTTTTGGGGTTTTTAACCAGGCAAACGCTGGGGTCACTGCCACACCCCCGTCGTCTTCTGCTTTGGTTTTATGGGAAAAAGCGCCCTTGGGGTTCTTTTATGTTCTGCCCGCTTTAGCGTGCTGTAAATTCCCCTGCCTTCTTCTTTTGGGGTATAAAAGGATCCGTTTTTTTATAAAATTTTTGCATCTGCTTGCTTAATTTTTACCGGTGGAAACGTGACCTCTGCCCTTAACAACAACAGGATTCTCTTCTTTTACAAAACGCCCTGTTGAGGGTGGGGCAATACAGGAAAAAAGTCAAATAAACGCCCGAGCACAGGTTTCCCTTCTGGGACCAGGTTTTGATGTCGGTTAGGCTGGGATATTTTCCTAATAACATTTTCTGCCCCACCTCCACGATTTCCCCCCTCTTTAGTCCCGTCGCCCCTTTTTACTAAAAAGCGCTTTATGCAGTGGGGGGTTTTTATCAGCACATATTTTTAGATATGCCCGAGGGCCCCCCACATCCTGATCCTTGGTTCAATTTTTTTGGAAAGTCAAGTAGATTTCCCCATTGCCTCCAAAGGATTTGGTGTCTCTTGTACATCCAAAATAATGCGCATGGCTTCATTTTGCACCTTTCGAGTCGTTCAATCTGGGTTAGCCCCTGACAGTGAGGGATGGCCAGAGTCGTATCACGGGGAAAGGACCAGAATGAGCATTAGAAGTATAGTAGTCTTTGCTAATATATTTTGGAAATCAGCCATAATCCTCATTGCAAATAGACCTTGTTGCGTGGCCTGTTGTTATCACATGGTCAACGTGTTTCCCTGATGACAAGCTTCGATCGAACCTCACCCGAGAACGCCACTCAACATTGGTTCTGATCAATACACTATCACGCATTTTCACTTCTCTGGTAAGTCCGCGACCTTGACAATGTGATTTGTTCAAAGAGAACCAGGACACTGATGCCTTCGAAGGATTGACATAGTCATTGCGAACCATCACACCAGGCTGCACTTCGATTCGAGTTTCGTTGTGTATATTGCCTGGCCTGATACTCCTGTCTATCACGGCCCTCGTCGATAAATCAAAATGGCATCAGCAAATGAAACCAAAGTCCTTCCTTTCCATTCAACTGCTGCTTAGTGATCATCACCGTATAAACTTTGAATAGAGACTGGTGGATAGCGGTTGATCCCCTGTGGCAAGCCTGGACATAATCGTTTGCGGTTTCTGAGGACCCAGCTACCACATCCTTAGTAACAATCTTTCTCTGGAACAGAACCGTGCAGCAATCCACGGATCAGAATAGGAATTAACTTCTAGTTTTAGCAGTTACTTGCATTTAATTAATCATATGGTACTTTATTGTAGGCATCTTCTAAGTCCAACACTTGCGCACATGTCTCGATCTTTAATCTGAAATCCACCTCGTACACATCGTAGGCGAAAACTGCAGCATTGAACCATGTCTCTTTATTTAAACCTGTACCTCCAAGTGTGTTGGTGGCAACTTATCATGTAGTTCCAAGTAGTGTGGTCTAAGAATCTTTTTATGCGAACAATTTTTTTTCCAAAAGTTTTGCCAACAGTATTCTGCATCGAGATGATTCTGTAGCCGCAGATCTTTGAGTGGTCTTTATTAGGCTTTGGTAGTGGGAACAAAAAACTATGGAGCCATTCCTCTTGTATCTGGCCACTCTGGATGCTGATATTGAATTCCTTTGCCACGCTTTTCAAATCAGTATTCGACATCATCAGCATGTCGTTGTATCGGATGCCGTCAGGGCCTGGAGCAGTGCTGCGCGATTTCTTGAGGCAAGTTCTTAAGGTATCTGCAGTGATTGTGAGATTAGTGCCTAGCACATATATATTACGCATGAAGTCCCACTGGGTGTTTTGAGAAATATAAAGTAGCGCAACTCTTCACAACTGGCCAGCCAGTACGTCCGCCTATTAATTTCCCAGCACACCGACAAAGAGAAAAGATTCAGACAATGTACTTAGCCCGTAACCTCTGAAACGACCATGCAACTCTGCACAAAGCATGCCTATCCTCACCTTCCTCGGCATGCTTTCTGAGTCAGTTAAAATCACAATGTGTGTGTGCGTGTATCCTGGTCTCTAGCCAGTGGAAAGATGCCGTGGCGACCTTAGTACTTAAGCTAGATGTTATAATATCGTATGCTAGACTCTCCTGCACCAAACATTGACCAATAACCTACCCACGACTTTCAAAGCCGGAGGCTAGGCTTGATCCCTTCACCACTGAAATTCCTAAATAATGAACCTGACCGTTGAGCGAGCACTGGGTGTATTTCCCTACCTAAATTAGAGCCACACAATACACACAAGAACAATGGACTGTTTAATTACCGTACTGTCCCTGCGGTCTCTTGCTGTTAATGAACCAAACAGGTTGTCCCGGGGGTGTTTCGCCTGGAACCGATCTAGTGTCGCAGGTGAAATTGACTGTGGAATTTACAAACCCTAACTGATCTTTGGGTGGACCGTCAATGAAAACTGGTCCATCTAGGGAAAAAATCAAACAGGGTTTCTTGGAAACAGACGCAAAAAAAAAAAAAAAACACAAGCATTTTTATTATATCAAATATTGTGTTATTACTACATTATAGATTGGCTTGGCATTATATATTTTTCTCTTAGTCCACATTTGGGAAAACGTACTATCGCTTCTGCAGCAAGAAGCAAATAACTTACAAGGACTAACATTTTTGGCCTGCCTGATATATTTCATAATTTCTCCGCTTAGTAAGCATGTCGTAAAGTACGAATAATTGAGGTTTTTTCCTAGCAGATGTGAAAGTTAGATGCATTCGAAACCAAAATTCTGAGTACAATTTAGAAAATAAAATATGATGATTTCAAACGGAGTGAGGAAATAGGATAATTGTCTGAGCAACCACAAGTATCAACAGTTGTAAGACACAGAAGGTGGCGATACATTCGTTGTTCAAAACCTCAAACTCTCAAACAGCCAGCCACTAACATTAAACCTTGACATGCCAAGGAGAGGGGAATTAATCAAGTAACAGAAAATGTATTGATCGCCACTCATAGAAAGAAGTAGAAAGATAGAAGCACACACTAGACAACATAAGAGGGGGGGGGGGGGAACGCGTTCGCTAAGGTACAGAGCGACACAGAGATATTACAGAAACACAGAAGCCGGTGTAACCACTTACAAGACAGTATTGCGAGTCTGTAAACAGGGAGAGACGTAACGCTGAAAACAGAGCTTGGACACTTTGACGCTGAGCTTAGTTGATTCAACAACCGTTATCTCAGCGCTCGAGGTGTTTACTTAAGCGATCCGTTCGCATGTTCAGCAGTCAGTGCAGAGTTCCAATACCAGCGATATTAGTAGCAGTCTTATTTGTGTCCGTCTTGCCTTTCCTCTGAGCGTCAAGTAATAGACATATCCTCTCGTCACTCCTGGCTGTATCAATCTCACCACTGTGATGATCCGTTTGCTCTTCTAAAGTTTAAACGTGCTTCCATTAGGTTTTAACCATGTCAGCTTTATCATGCATTAATATCCTATCAAAATTTGCGAAACCAGTTACTCTGTCCACCTGTTTATTCCCCAACACACCGACACTTCCCAGCTCCTCACCGGTGACTTCCGAGGTGGAGCATGCCCCTCTGCACAAAGCATGCCTGTCCTCACATTACGTCGTGACTCTTTGGAAAGGTAGGTGTAGAGGCTAGGCGTTCATCTTAGCACCAGAAGGTTGTGGGTTCAATCCTAACTAATATATATATATATATATATATATATATATATATATATATATATATATATTGACAGGACGTTGCAGAACCAACCCCAGCACTTTCTGGCTGATGTGGTTTTTCAAGGCAAAATTACGTCCAGTAGTTTAACATTGCCCTGGACGGTCGGCTCTCGGTACCACGGTCGAAACCTTCGCAAGACAAACCGTCCGCAGCAGGGATCGAACCCGGCACCCCGACATTACGGAGCGCGTTCGCAACGCCTAAGATACAGACGCTGACATATATGTATATATGGAACACTAATTTTAGCTCTCCAGGGAAGCTTTATGTTGTGTGCTAAATTGAGTCAGCACACTACCAAGTGTCTAGCAGGTACTCTTCAGCTTCCTTTCTTAACAAGACAACTCGACGACGATGACACCGTCATACAAGTTTATTTAACAGGATACATGACACAAATGCAGAGACGTAGATATTGATCACAGCTGACATTCGCACATCGTTCATTTGTCCTCACAGTGACCTCTCCTGGACTACTGCAGATACCAGGATGACGGCGTCCCACTCTCTGGACGCGTCGTATAGCTGAACAGGACGACTTCTCCCATTCACTGGACCTTGATATTAATTCAGCATACAACACGGCTGACTGGAGACGGGCCTCTCTTGCCGTACTCCGAAACCAGGCACTACTGGTCTTCCCGTCCCCTGGACTTACTCTGCCAGCGGGACCATATTTTCCATACCGCAATCCCGACACTTACTCAGACCTAAATGCCTGATAGTCGTACGGTATTCTAGTCGGTTAGACTCCAATGACCGACAGGACTTCTACCATAAGTCCTCTCATACTTTTGACATGTACCGCAATCTCGACACTTACTCGGACCTGAATGCCCGATAGTCGTACGGTATGTTTGTCTGTTAGACTCGAGAGATTACCTGGACCCTGACTTGGTCTCTGACTCTCGTTTTCTCTCGGCTGATCCCTCGTGCTGGGTGTATACTACACCCACACTTCATTAATGCCCTTAGCCCTGTGGCTACATCTCTCTCTCTGTCTACTGCCCCCGAGGGGCTTTAGCCCTCAGGCTACAGCTCACTCTCTGGACTGTCTACGCAGCCCAATTTATATATGTCGAATCCGTGTAGGTGGATGGTGATTACACGAGAGGCACGCTTGTGTGGGCGTTCTCGTGAATCATGATCCTGTGGGTGTTCTCGGGAATCGCTCATGTGAGCGTTCCCGAGGATCACGCTTATGTGGGTGGCTGATGTTACCCGAGAATCACGCTGTCACTTAATTCACACTTTATCTCGTTATCCACTCTTTCAGCCAACCACACAGAATCCTACGCGTCCACTTTCTCTCGTGCAAGCACGCCTTGTTCATGAATAGACGTTTTCACTGGTCTCCTCTCAATAATCGGATCATATTGACACTCTTTCCTCGTGAACTTACAGGAAGTACAGGCATACCATTGTCCCTTCCCACAATATCACACTTAACCCAAATCAGCGCGCAGCACTTTAGCATTCTCTAAAACAGCATCTGTTGGAATTTAAACCGTATAACGAAGTATTACCCTAGAAAGATGCCTTCCTACCAACTACAGCTACCATATCACACGGATTTATGTGTACTTTCTTACACTAAAAGCTCTACTAAAAAGCATCAGACGAAATGGTTCGGCCTCTGTCGAGAATGCCCTAGTACAAACTGCCACACAGAGCCTCGGTCAAGAAATATAATACACCCGGAGCAAGGAAAAGACCACAAAGAATACAGAATGACAATTTGCACCAAGAAGTAGCATTTCAGTTCTGTTTAAGTAGTACAATTAGGTAAGAGTAAGCGGCGTCCGTGGCTAAGGCGTTGCGAGTCCGACTCGTGAGCCAGCGTACCGCGATCGAAACCCACTGCAGGCTGCGTGGATTTTTGTCGTGGTATGGGACGTCGCAGGTCGACCCAGCCTAAAATGGGTACCAGGATGGGCTGTCCTGGGAAAGTAAAGACAGCCGGCGTAATGCTGACCACATTACCCACAGAGTGCTGATGGTCTGTAAAAATATGGGACGCTCTGCCCATATGCCCGATGCGCCGAAAGGCGTGAAAAGGGATCTTTACTTTACTTTACTTACATATAATGTGAGCTAAATTCATATGTTTTACGCACACGTTACACCTAGCTGTTTTGGGAAAGGTATCACTGAGTTAAATTTATATACACTTGCTATTGAGGTAATATCTTTACAAACATCTGAACTGAGATAAGAACTTTACATACATGTAACATTGCGGTAGAATGTTTGCCTACAATAAAGACTGAGGAAAGATCTTTGCATAATGTAACACTGAGTTTTCTAAAATCTTTACGTAATTGTAATGGTGAAACATTTAAGCGCAAGTAACAGCAACAAAATATCTTTAGTTACAAGTAAATGAGGAAAGATCTTAACATACAAGTAACATCGGGAAAACATCTTTACATAG
Organism: Candidula unifasciata; assembly: GCA_905116865.2. Lineage (NCBI taxonomy): Eukaryota > Metazoa > Mollusca > Gastropoda > Stylommatophora > Geomitridae > Candidula > Candidula unifasciata. The sequence continues at coordinate 9,521 of CAJHNH020003375.1, forward strand.
AAGTAACAATGAGGTAAGATCTTAACATACAAGTAACACCGGGAAAACGTCTTTACATAGAAGTAACAATGAGGTAAGATCTTTGTTCACAAGTAATAAAAAGATAAAATCATTATATAAATGTAGCACTGAGGTAATATCTTTACATGCAAGCAGCACTGAGGTAATATATTTAACATATATGTAACACTAAGTTATCCATTCTGGGGTGTTCGGGCAACAGTATGAGAGTCACACCGCGGAAGAGATTGGGGCCTCGCTACCTAATATTCCCAAAGATAGGAATGGTACACTACAGTCAACCTTTATTGTGGAGATGGCACATAACTTTATTTAACACTGAGGTCAGATATTTACAGAGATATAACACTGAGTTAGGATCTTTGCAAATATGTAACAGTGAGGAAAGATCTTTACATACATGTAACATTAAGATGAAATCCTTACATACATGTAACGTTGAGACGAAATCTTTAGATACATGTAAAATAAAAAACAAAAAAACTTTACATATATGCAACACTAAGATACAATTTTACATAGATGTAACAATGAGCTAAAATCGTTACAAACGTGAAACAATTAGATTAAATCTGTTTAGACATTTAAACATTGATTTAAAGTCTTTACATAAATGTAACTTTCAGATGAAATTTTTACACACATTTATTATTGAGATCAAACCTTTACATATACGTGTAACGTGAGATGAAATCTTTACATCAGTGTAACACTGAGATAAAAATCTTTACATACATATAACAATGAGATAAAAATTTTTACATACATTTAACACTGTGATGAAATCTTTACATACATATAACACTGAGATGAAATCTTTACATACGTGTAACGAAATCTTTACATAAGTATAACATTGAGATAAAATCTTTACATACATATAACACTGAGATGAAATCTTTATAACACTGAGATGAAATCTTTACAAACATATAACACTGAGATGACATATTTACATTCATATAACACTGAGATGACATCTTTACATACATAAACACTGAGATGAAATCTTTACATACATATAACACTGAGAATAAATCTTTACACACTTATAACACTGAGATGAAATCTTTACATACATTTAACACTGAGATGAAATCCTTACATACAAATAACACTGAGATGACATCTTTACATACATATAACACTGAGATGAAATCTTTACATACATATAACACTGAGATGAAATCTTACTGCATCTAACATTGAGATGAAATCTTTATATACGTGTAACATTGAGATGAAATCTTGACATACATGTAACACTGAGATGACATCTTGACATACATATAACACTGGGATGAAATCTTTACATACATATAACACTGAGATGAAATCTTGACTACATGTAACATTGAGATGAAATCTTTACATACGTGTAACATTGAGATGAAATCTTGACATACATGTAACACTGAGATGAAATCTTGACATACATATAACACTGAGATGAAATCTTTACATACGTGTAACATTGAGATGAAATCTTGACATACATGTAACACTGAGATGAAATCTTGACAAACATGTAACACTGAGATGAAATCTTGACATACATGTAACACTGAGATGAAATCTTTACATACGTGTAACATTGAGATAAACGGCAGCTGTGTCTTCCCCGGCGGGATTACTAGCGTGGCAAAAATAGTACTTTTCATCGTCTTCCTGTAGATTATGTACGAAAAACTGTCGCCCATCAAGTGATGTGTTGTATTTGGAACTGTTCTCATACGGCACGTGTTCTGCATTGGCCCACCACTGATTGGGTATTATTTTGCCACCACTGACGGAAACAAGAGAATCATGCGTATTGTTGTACAACCAGAAAAAAATTGTTTTATTTTACATTTGTCAATAGATTTATGGTAATTTTTATCATGTGTACTGTACTAACCATCATCTCCTTGCTCGTTATGATGCCGTATTTTTATAGGGAAAAGATTGCAACCACTGCTCAAATAAGCGTGTCTAGGACACACTGACTACTTAGGAGTATTTCCTCTGATGTCAGAGTACATTTGAATAAAAGGCGAAAAACCAACACTCTGCATCCAAACTAGTCTAATTTGTAAAAAAATTATGTGTACTCAAAAGTCAAGCGCTGTAACAAGATCAGAGTCCAGAAGTGGACAAACAACTAGGAATTTCGACTGGAGTTCATAGACTTTGGACACAAAGTAGTGGAAGAAGAAGAGGAAGAAGAAGAAGAAGAAGAAGAAGAAGAAGAAGAAGAAGAAGAAGAAGAAGAAGAAGAAGAAGAAGAAGAAGAAGAAGAAGAAAAAAAAGAAGAAAAAAAAAAGAAGAAGCAGAAGAAGATAATGATGATGATGATGATTAATATGATGATAATGATGATGATGGTGATGTTGTAGGTGATGATGAGGATGATGATAATGATGTGGATGGTGATGGAGATGTCCATCTCGTCATCATCATCATCTCATTCTACTTCATCTCATATCAATTCGATGTACCATCTTGTGTGGTCCTTTATTTACTTGCCTATTTACTATTCGGTAGATTCCGGAAATCTCCAAATGTATGCTTGCTATCTGGTAGACGCCTGAAGACTATAAAGAGCTTTTTACTTTTAAGTCCCTTTCTGCGTTTGCCCTTAAAGATACGTTTGGCACTTCGCGTTGTTGTTCACAGCGATGCTGCGATATCTGCGCCTGTAGGCTGACACAACTGATGTAAAAGCGAGAATCCCAGTTGTAAATTTGAATAAAGAAGACATAAACAACAAACTATAATTTTTCGCCTGGTGTATTTCGCTGTGTCTCCTCAGGTGTATGCTACAGTAACAATTAATAAATGAAGCAAATAAGTGAATCCTTTATAACTGAAGTACGTGTTCAACAATAATCAAAAGAAGCTTATTGTATTTATTTATTTATGTATGGGGGGCAGGGGCCGACCAACACAAAGATAGGCACAAGATATAAGTGACTCCTTGAATAGGTGATGTGGTGAACCTTACCTAGACCCGCTTTACTTCCCAAGATTTTACATGGTACCCATTTAAACAAAACCCTGCTTCATGAGGATTTGAACCCACGACTTTAGGACCTGCAGGCCAGCGTCTTGCGCATTCACGACGGCAGCTCCCACACATACTATAGCTTTATTATTTACAGTTGAACAATGTCAACTTCATCAAGAATCTAAGAAAAAAAATCAACTCACTAAATCGATTATCGCGCACTTGTAACACGTGCTGCAGTTTGCCTTGAAAACACAAAGTATTCAGAGGAAAACACAATGTATTCAGAGGAAAACACAATGTATTCAGAGGAAAACTATCAAATGTGTACTTACTACCCGGAGTACATGCACTCTAGTATGCCAGTAGAATTTTTGAAAGCAAGATGAACTGTGTTGCTGTACTCTAACTTCGGCTTAATATCTGCTCGAATCGAAAATCATTATACATAATAGTTATAGTTTAATTTATTGTAATGCCTCATGATTTATGGGGTGGGTTTTTTTGTTTTTTTTTTGTTTTGTTCTCACGTTGTTCTTGTTGTTTTTGTTTTCAAGTGTAAACAAACATATAGGTTTTATTTTGCCTTATTTGGATAAATGAAAAACAAAAGACGAAAAAACCGACACCGGTTAAAAGGTTACGATCAGTGTGCTTAAAAGTAACCGAATTTTAAAAAACATAATGTACGCGTTCCATAGGCGTCTCACCCTCAGGCGGTCATCTCCAGCTTTAGTCTCTTTGAGTTGTTGATTGTTCATTGTGTGCCGGATAGGCTATAAAAATAATCACCACGCATAGCTGCACATGCTAAATGGCTTAAAGACTATCTCCAGGCGTGTCGATTAATATATATTGTATTTTAAGGGTTACACAAATTATAAGTTTAACAACGATCAAGGAAATTAACCGCACCAAGAAAAGATTAGCACCCATACAACTGTAAATTAAAAAATCATGATACTGAAAATCTAAAGCCACCTTTCAAAAACTCGTGTGGATCAGAATAGGAGCTTTTTAAATCTTTTTTCAAGTGCAAGGGCACGATTTTTGAAATGCACTGTAGAAAGGAAGAGTGTTTAGCATATTTCCATATGGATATTACTGTCGAAGGAAGAGTTAAGAAGAGTTCAGCTGAAATTCCTAGGTTTTGCATTCGATCGCACCCTGTCGGCATGCAGATCAGAATGTGATGAAATTCAAACGAGATCTGGCAGTTGTAAGAACCATGGCTGCGACATACGTAGAAAAGAATTGCTCAGCCTTTTGAGTCTTTCTGTTACTGGGTTTAACATTATCTACTTCACAGACTGCATAATGTAAAAGTGTTTGAAAAGAAGGAATGACAAACTGCCTGTGGATTGCACACGGAATACTGTAACTACAATTTTGAAACATATACATGAGCTGACCTCCGTAACCTCTAGAGTGGCCCAGGTAAAGGATAAAATGAAGGAGTGGGTTCCGGGGCCCCATTGTGGGGAAAACAAGAATGGACCCACTGCCTCCCCAAAAGCATGTCGTAAGAGTCGACTATTTGGGGAGCTTCCTTTGAAGTCGGAGTGCATCTGCTGGAGAGGCAAGGAACCAACAGTCTGTATTCAAGAGAATGAGATCTGTAAAACTGATGCTCACGCAACACTCAGGTTCTGGAGCAGGACTGCAGTTCAGTAGTGGATGACCAACCAGAACTTTCCGCCAGAGTGTACAGCTGGTGAACGCGAAGAAGAAGAAGAAGAAGATTTTTGCTTGCGAAAGCGCTTTGCTAATGCAGTTTCCACATAATAATAGTAGTCTACGGTTTCGCTACCTGAGCTATTAGGTTTAGTGCTAGGTTGCAACCCTGTGAATTGTGTTTGTTTTCCTCTGTGAAATGCTTTTTAGTTCTGCAGCGGTTGTGTCGTGGCATTGAATATGGCCGGTAACTGCTTTACGTGTGAGTAGGTGAAACACCTTATGTAATAATTCTACATGTGTATAGAAGCTAACTTATCGCGCCCGACTACTTCATTACGACAAACTGAATTTCTGGTGGCGATTGTTGGCTTTGGCGTATCTAATAACTGTTCCGGGACAAGTTGTTTGTTCACCAGTTTTTCAATAGCGATAGTGAGGGACATTTCATGTGATTTGCACTGGCACAGGAATAGAGCAACTGAGGGGAAACCCGATTGCGGTTAAGCTGAACCCTCGACTAAGGTTAAGACTAAGTTCAAGGCCTTCCTGTCAATGTAGGAATAGAAAGGATGATTCAGGTTTTCGAATGTAAATGCTATTGACGCATTTTACGAATTTAGAACACAAAACTAAAAAATATATTAGACACAAAATATACACATTTGCAGGACATCAGTAGCCTCTCCTGGCAGTTGTAAAACTTCGCAGGCTAGCTTGGTCTGGGCACTTGGTCAGACATGATTCGATTGCAAAACTGTACTTAAAGGTTCAGTGTGGGTTGGGGGGGGGGGGGGGGACAAAAAAGGTGAATGGGGTTGTCGAAGAAGAGCCAAGAGCGCAGACATTCCCCGCTGCAAAATTATCTCCAGATGCTGGTTTATTAGTATTTTTAATTTTATTTGTGTTTGCAGTTGCAGTACACTCCCAAATAGGCCTAAAGCAGCTAACCTACCTAACTGCTTATTGTCAAACAGTCAAACAGTCGAACAGTTAAACACGCCTGCAAAGACCGGGCGAAATATCCAAATGACTGTCGCCACCACCGCCCCCTGGATGGGTGCCATCCTTTCCATTACAGGTTTTTTTAATTACTATTAAGCACTTCAACAAGGCGCATACCCTTCAAACCACTAAACGTTTTGAATATTTGTAAGGGCCTGAGGGTGTCCCGGCGCCCCCCCCCCCCACCCTGATGGTTCTTTTGTCTCAGTACACCTGTTCCTTGTAGAGCTATAGTGTCATGCCTTGGGATATCCCTAACCATGTATAGACGTTATCTGTTAGGTGTTTCTTTGAACATTTTATTTCCGTTACACAGATACACACTCACACACACAGACACACACACAAATGTATACATAATCTCAAATGCATTATATATAAGGGGGGTTCAAAAACTAATGCACCAGATCGTTTTTCTCAATAAAAAAAATTCAGATAGAAAATGAAATTTTAAACACTTTAAATATGGCCAGACCAAACAAACAACAGACCCCATATTACAGCTGCCATAAACAGTTTCCAACCTGCCTTATCATCAGCAAAGTGTGACAGAATTTATGGTCGCATATAAAGGAAAGACTCAACAACGTCTACATGATCTTTATTGAAAGTTTACAGTCGACATGAGTACAGTCAGTCACAGGGTTCAGAGAATCAAAGAATCAGGAAGTGCAGATGTTGCCTTGCTGGATCAGTCGCGCTGTGTGCGTCCTGCCACAGCCACTAGCTCTTACATAATTAAATGCATTGAGGCCGTTACTGATAGGCGAATCACTGCTCAACAATTAGTCTTACAGTTGTCAGTCATCAATGATAGTGCAAGTGCATGTATCACACTCTTGAGATTTTCTCAGGTTTGGTCAATATTGGTTTCTCGACGCCTCAGAACTAACCATCGATTTCAAAGGAAAGCAATTTCTTCTAAATTGTTGAAAGGTGACATGCTGATGGAGACACATGTTTGCTCAAGATTGTTGCAGGTGAGGGAACCTAGGCACGTCATTTTGAACCTGGCACAAAAAGACGGTCAACAGAGTGGCAATATCCGCAATCACTAGGAAGAAATAAACTAAACACAACTCCTTCAGATAAAAAGGTATTGATTGCTTTCTTTACGGACACGGAAGATGTGATTCTTGTGGATGTTATCCCAAGAGGGGAGACCATCACTTCTAAAGCTTTGCATTAGGACATTGACAGGACTTGGTTAAAGTTTTCGCAGAGTTCGGCCTCACAGGAATCCATCAATCCTTCTTCTCCTTGATAACAATGCGCCGCCATGTACCCCAGATTTGGCTCCCCTTGGTTTTTTTATCTCTTTGCAGCAGACTCACAGATGCGCATTTCTTTGTATAAGGTTCGAGAATGATAAAGGAGGCATTCGCGCTGAGCAGCAAATTAATGACTACATAGCAACTGAAACAGAACACTTTTTTCTACGCCTTTAGGCGTATTGGGCATATAGGGCATGTAGGGCATATAGGGCTAGACCTATATTTTATAGGCCAATCGGCACATGGTAGGTGATGTGGTCAGCATCACGCCGGCCGCCTTTACTTTCGAGAATCACACCTGGTACCAATTCACGGCTTGATTAACTTGTGAGTCAAGGTCACTTTTTAAATGGCTACATAGTGAAGACAAAATCTGGAACAGCCTGAGAATACGTAGGGTTTGGTCCTGGTATATTGCCGTAGACACTGATATGGATTAAGTAGAATAAAACTGATGATAGCATGATATATCGATGTATACCGTATACACATTTTATGGCCTTAAATTATGAATTCGGAAAAAAAAACCGACGTTGTGCTCTACTTTTTGAGCGCTCTCTTGCGTGTATGTGTAATTTTTAAACACACGCACGCACGCACGCACGTACACACACACACACACAAACTATATATATATATATATATATATATATATATATATATATATATATATATATATATATATATATATATATATATATATATATATATATATATATACATATTGCAGATTGAAATCACATGAATGGATAAACACATACTTAAAAAAAAGTTAAGTGAAGATCCCTTTTCACGCCTTTAGGCGCATCAGGCATATGCAAAGAGCACCCCATATTTTTACAGAGCAATCGGCACAAGGTGGGTAATGTTGTCAGCATTGCTCCGGCTGCCTTTACTTCCCCAAAACATACATCCTGCTACCTATTTTAAGCTGGCTCAACCTGTGACGCCACATACCATGATAAAAAACCCACACAGCCGACAAGGGGGTGTTCAGCTTTGCAAAACTGTTTGGAGAGAATGGGTTTAAAATGTCTGAGTCTAAGGTTGTGGCTCGTACAAATATACATACTTTCACTGGTCGCTACTTCCGTGACGTTAATAATGTACTTTTTGCCGAGCTGAATATTAGGAAAGTCAACAGAACGGCTCCCTGAAATACCACAGGAGTAGCCGGGAATATTACGGTCCCCAAGCAGCGCATAGGTAAAATGAAGGGTGCCTGCAAGTAAATGGGGACCAACAAGTTACTGTCTAAATACATCTACTTCTACTCTTTCTTCGTTTTCTTCTGGTTCATCGGATGGAAACTACTGAAAAAATGTCCTGCTTATTCGCTCGCGTTTGGACTTTGACCTTGTTCCAGACATTTCATTTCGCTTGCACATCGGCTTGTGTGAATGCAGAGATTTGACTCCTCGCCTCTCAGGTAGATGCATTTCGATTTTTATATATATATATATATATTTTTTTAAGTATCCAGAAGCGAGTTGTTAACCCTTAGGCTCGGTATTATGGATATCGCAACCCTTCGGCCTTGATTCCATGATAAATACCGTAAATCTGGGAGAAATGTGGCTTTTCTGCCTACCCCCGGGAGTGAACCGGACCACAAGGAGTTTGTCACTCGGTCACCGCGCAGTCCGGTTTAGCCAACTACGCTTGCGAGCCGGGCGACTCCGATTCTAAAACACACACACACACGCACACACACACCAATTAGTCAATCTGTACTGCTTGCTTGTTTGCAGGCTTTGTGTCAGGTGGCAACTCAATCCCACCTCATTCCTCCCCCAACCTCCGGCCCAAAATGTTCTTATATAAAAAATTATGGGTTGAGGGATAACTGTCCCCCTTGAACCATGTATATACATTATCTTTAGAAGCATGTATTCATACATTTCATATCAGTTCAAGTATGTAATTATGTTCATTTGTCATTCGCCCCCATCATTTTTATTTTATTGTTATTATTTGACTGACTGACTGACTGACTTTCTACCACACCAGGACATCACACAAGCGACAAACACCCGATGACACAAAGTGCTACCATATGGATGAGGATCGCCGTGGAGAGGTCGCAGAAACCGCGTTCAGGCAATTGGCCATACTTATGGCCTGCCTATATTGCGGCCCCTGGCAAGAGCCAGGGTGGGGCTTCAAAAAACAAAAAATTTCGTCCTGAAAAGGACAAAACTAGATTATCTGTAAGCTTTTATTATTATTATTATTATTATTTTATTTTAAATTTATACATGACATATAAATATAACAATATACTTGAAATAGTATACTCAAAAAAGTAATTACTTTCAAATAACAACTCTTTTTATGGTACAGAGGATCTCTTAGTCCTGTAACAAAACTATTTTGGCAGTGGGGGCATGAAAGGGGACGGGGGGGGGGGAGGGGGGGGGGGTAAAATGGGAGGGTGGTCCTCAAGGGACCTGAGATCCCGGGATCTGGCACATATGTGAATTACGTTCCACATTTAACCCTTTCTGACCAAAACACTATCTTGTTATTTCTAGCCTACACTTACTGTTACTCTAAGTTAGGACAGTATCGTTAAGGCAGGCTGGTAGGGCGATTTTTCTTTTTGAAGTCATGTAACGATTGATGTTTAAAATAAACCACCTTTAAACAAAAAAAACTAACACTAATTACTTCTTCTGAAGTGTGGGTAGTTAGCATTCTTAGGATATTTTTTCTAAAGGTTGCTGGTGTGTTGGGAAATGAGCAGACAGATAGTCTGGCCGGTTCTGTCACCATCACTTGGTCGGGAATTGATGTATAAAAAGCCAGATGTTGTAAGGGTCTTTTGGGAGACTGAAAAAGGCGGAAGTAGAAATAGATCATTATCGTCGACTTGCACCAAGATTCACTCTCACAAACACTCACCATCTTGGTCTATGTAGAGTCGACTTGCACGAAGATTCACTCTCACAAACACTCACCATCTTGGTCTATGTAGAGTCGACTTGCACCAAGATTCACTCTCACAAACACTCACCATCTTGGTCTATGTAGAGTCGACTTGCACCAAGATTCACTCTCACAAACACACACGATCCTGGTATATGTAGAGTCGACGTGCACCACTCTCACAAACACTCACCATCTTGGTCTATGTAGAGTCGACATGCACCAAGATTCACTCTTACAAACACTCACCATCTTGGTCTATGTAGAGTCGACTTGCACCAAGATTCACTCTCAAAAACACTCACCATCTTGGTCTATGTAGAGTCGACTTGCACCAAGATTCATTCTCACAAACACTCACCATCTTGGTCTATGTAGAGTCGACTTGCACCAAGATTCACTCTCACAAACACTCACCATCTTGGTCTATGTAGAGTCGACTTGCACCAAGATTCACTCTCACAAACACTCACCATCTTGGTCTATGTAGAGTCGACTTGCACCAAGATTCACTCTCACAAACACACACGATCCTGGTCTATGTAGAGTCGACGTGCACCACACTCTCACAAACACTCACCATCTTGGTCTATGTAGAGTCGACATGCACCAAGATTCACTCTCACAAACACTCACCATCTTGGTCTATGTAGAGTCGACTTGCACCAAGATTCACTCTCACAAACACTCACCATCTTGGTCTATGTAGAGTCGACTTGCACCAAGATTCACTCTCACAAACACTCACCATCTTGGTCTATGTAGAGTCGACTTGCACCAAGATTCACTCTCACAAACACTCACCATCCTGGTCTATGTAGAGTCGACTTGCACCAAGATTCATCCTCACAAACACTCACCATCTTGGTCTTTGTAGAGTCGACTTGCACCAAGATTCACTCTCACAAACACTCACAATCTTGGTCTATGTAGAGTCGACTTGCACCAAGATTCACTCTCACAAACACTCACCATCCTGGTCTATGTAGAGTCGACTTGCACCAAGATTCACTCTAACAAACACTCACCATTCTGGTCTAAGTAGATTCGACTTGCACCAAGATTCACTCTCACAAACACTCACCATCCTGGTCTATGTAGAGTCGACCTGCACCTAGATTCAGTGTGCCGATTGTGTCAGTATTGTACCAGTTGTAAGTTAGTTTGGGCGCTATCGAAGATTTCTTATCTCTACACATCAGCTGCAGATACCGATACTCCATCACATGCTTGATTTCGTCAGTAGTGGAAGCGAAGTTCTCAAGTCCTATAATGAATAGTCACAATGAGCTGGCTGACAATGCAGTGTTGCAGAGTACAGTACCGAACAGTTTTTTTTTTAAGAAGCAAAAATTTTTATTCTGGGTAGTTTGGAAAACACACACACACACACACACACACACACACACACACACAACACACACACACACACGTGTATTCTGGGCTGTAGTGAGCAAAGTTTAAATACATCCATAATGCGCACATTTATAATAGAACGAACGATCGAACGAACTAACAAACTTTATTTTCGAAGGGTTAAAAATTGGGCACCAAAGACCGTCTGACATTCGGCCCTTCTAAGCACTCATTTTTCAGAGTATCAATGCCTGTTATGAATAATGCATGTTATGGATATAATAAAGAAATATGCATTATATAATAGTGTGTACACAATCTTACACACTCACACAAACGTATATATACTCTTACATTCTCATACATGCACATTCATAGACAGAAATAACTAATACATACATGCACGCATCTACATACATACACAAACAGAAAACACACACCCATACATAGACATAAATGCACAAACAGAAAACACACACACATACATGCACACAAACACATTCATTCCATACATACACACCTACACATGCATGCATGCATACACACACATACAATCACATGTACAGACACCCACATACACCCACAGCCACACATTTACACTCACATGCATACATATATACATACACACATGCATACATACACACATCCATACATACACCTACATCTATACATACATACATACATACATACTTGCATACATACCTAAATACACACAAATACAACCACATACACTCACATGCATACATACATACATACATACATACACACATCTTTACATACACCTACATCTTTACACACACACATAGATAGATACATACATACATACATACTTGCATACATACCTAAATACACATACATACACCCACATACTTACACTGCTACAATTGCATATATGTATCCACAACATGCATACATACACACATGCATGCATACATACACCCACATACATGCCCACACACATTACATACATATACACACATATGCAATCACCCATACACATAATGTATTTAATTTAGCCACACCACGATAGTACAACCAGCGACCAGCACCTGGTGACACACAGCGCCTCCATTCACCCGGGCACGAATTCCAGAATCCCGTTCAACCTTTAGGTTTAATTATGGCCCAGACTAGAGCCTGGGGTGGTGGTCTTAAAAAACGAAAAAGTGCGACCCATATTGGGACTGGTTATATCATACAGCCATTATGCACGCTGTAGCTAAAAATCGCAAGGAACCGACATAACATCTCCTTAGGACAGTGTTTCTTAAACTTTTCTTAGTCGCAGCCCATTTGTTTTTTGTTTTGTTTTTCGATTACAATTTTTCCACCGCGTTCTAACCTAATAGAAAAGTATGCTAGATTTCGGTATAGATAGATAGAGATTTAAAGATAGATAATAGATAGATAGATAGATCGATAGATATGATAGATCGAATAATATAGATAGATCCGATAGATAGATAGATAGATAGATCCTGTGAAGAGATAGATAGATCTTAGATAGATAGCCATAGATAGATAGATAGATGATAGATAGATAGATAGATAGATAGATAGATGATAGATAGATAGATAGATAGATAGATAGATAGATAGATAGATAGGATAGATAGATAGATAGATAGATAGATAGATAGATAGATAGATAGATAGATAGATAGATAGATAGATAGATAGTAGATAGATAGATAGATAGATAGATAGATAGAATAGATAGATAGATAGATAGATAGATAGATAGATAGATAGATAGATAGATAGATAGATAGATAGATCGATAGATAGGATAGATAGATAGATAGATAGATAGATAGATAGATAGATAGATAGATAGATAGATAATAGATAGATAGATAGAGATAGATAGATAGATAGATAGATAGATAGATAGATAGATAGATAGATAGATATATAGATAGATAGATAGATAGATCAGATAGATAGCTAGATAGACCGATGGACAGATAGGTAGGAAGTAGATTAGATAGATTGAGATAGATAGATGGGTAGATAGATTAGATAGAGATATAGATAATAGATAGATAGATAGATAGATAGATAGATTAGATTAGATTAGATTAGATAGATTAGATTAGATAGATAGATTAGATAGAAGATAGGATAGATAGATAGATAGATTAGATAGATAGATAGAATAGATATAGGTAGATAGATTAGATTTAGATTTAGATTTAGATAGATAGATAGTTAGATTAGATAGATAGATAGATAGATAGTAGATAGATAGATAGATAGATAGATTAGATAGATAGATTAGATTAGATAGATAGATTAGATTAGATTAGATAGATAGATATATAGATAGATAGATATTAGATAGATAGATAGATAGATAGATAGAATAGATAGATAGATAGATAGATAGATTAGATTAGATAGATTAGATTAGATAGATAGATTAGATTAGATTAGATTAGATTAGATTAGATTAGATAGATAGACCCCAGATTAGACATTAGATTAGATAGATAGATAGATAGATAGATAGATAGATAGATAGATATAGATAGATAGATAGAATAGATAGATAGATAGAGATAGATAGATAGATAGATAGATAGATAGATAGATAGATAGATAGATAGATAGATAGATGATTAGATAGATAGATAGATAGATAGATTAGATAGATAGATAGATAGATAGATAGATAGATAGATAGATAGATAGATAGATAGATAGATAGATAGATAGATAGATAGATAGATAGATAGATAGATAGATAGATAGATTAGATAGACAGACAGAAAGAAAGAGAAAGAGATGTTGAACATGTCGAAATGGAATATCCGCAATATCTGAGATCGTTAGCAGGTTCAGAGACAGAAGGCTGTGAAATTTAATAGTGATCAATCTGCTCTTTTAACTACAATAAGATGATGATGATGATGATGATGATGATGATGATGATGATGATGATGATGATGATGATGATGATGATGATGATGATGATGCTTGTGGTGATGATTATGAGGACGGAAGATGACGATGATAATGGTGAGGACAATAATGATGATGATGACAACGATGATGATGGTGATTCTGGTGATGATAATGATGATGACGATGGTGATGGTAATGACGATGATGAGGATGATGGTGGCGATGGTAAGGATGATGATGATAACGATGAGGACAATTATGGCACAATTATGGCGATGATAATGCTGCTGCTGTGCACCATGATTATAATGATGATGATGATGATGATACGATTATATCGACGATAGTGATAACGATGCGAACGAACAAAAACTTACGCAGCTGCCACAGATGAATCTTTATAGACATAGTGGAAACATTGACCTGCTGGTACTGATTGGAGGCAACACATCTGTATGAGGTCTGATACCTAATCGAGAATCTGACAATGTTTAAATCTCCCGTGATTGGGTTATAATTGATGTTCAAAGATGGCTGCATTTCTAAGTCATTTTCAAGCCACTGAAAACTGAAAGTTGGGCAATCATAAGAAAGAATTTACTCTACAACTGTCATAAAAGCTAAAAGAATTCATTTAGACTAGATTGTGACTAGAAAGTTCAACGCAGAATCGTCTTCTTCTTCACGTTCACCGGTTGTAAACTCCGGCAGAAAGTTCTGGTTGTTCGTCTAATTCTGGACTTGGAACCTGAGTTTTGCGTCTGCATGCGTTTGATAGATCTAACTATTTGTATGCAGACTGTTGGTTCGAGAGTGGGGAGGAGAAAAGCCCGCACATAAACAATGGGGCGTTTCGGCATTAGTCTTTACCATCGAGTAGCACAAGTAGAAGAGGAGTGAATAAATGAAGGAATGAATTGACAACACTGCACTAAGGACATTCCCACACGTGATCAGTCTCCTTCTTTAGTAACCAATTAAGAATTGTCATGCTAATAGTACCAGCTGAATTAGTACTTTCAGTGTATAGTTTCCCTAATCTGTTCTTTTGCACTGTCCATTGATCCCATACAGCCACGGTTCTTAACCTGTAGGTTGCGACCCCATTGGGGGGTCGAACGACCCTTTCACTGGGGTAGTCTAAGACCATCGGAAAAGACATATTCACTGAATTTATCGAAAGCAACAAAACAATATCTATGGTTTGTGGGTCAACCCAACACGATAAACTGTTTTAAAGGGTCGCGGCATTATGAAGGCTGAGAACCACTGCCAGGCAGACTTACCACATTCGCTTTATCATAAAGTAGCTCACCGCCCAGAGGAGCGGCACCAGCTAATCTATCAGACTGTTCGTTACCAACGGACACCCGAATCTCTTGGACAAAAAATTCATGACAAGCTTCTCATCTGAGCCTTATCAAGAAGAAGAGTGAGTGACGTTCAACCTCACCAGGACCACACGACGAGCGACCAACACGCGATGACACAAAGTGCTACCATTCAGTTGAGAACCTCCTGGGAGCAAGTCCCAAAAACCCTGTTTAACCGTATTAGGGCCCCAAACGACTGCCAGGGTGAGGCTTCAAAGTGACATAATTTAGTAGAAGCAGAGAAATTCTATACACGAGAATTACTGTAAACGACCACCCCCCCCCCTTCCCCTCCCCCCACCCACCTCCCCATACACACAAAAACAAAGGAATGGGAAGAGATCGTGGGAAAACGAAATGAAAACAGAGAAACGAAAATAATAATAGGTCCTCTTTGAGTCACCTAGTTATAATTTTTAATCTCAGCGAATTCATTCATTCAAAATTCGTATAAGGTACTTAACATCCAACAAAGTTTTAGCTTTATTTCTGAGTTATGACCCTTCCTATTCGCAGCTTTTGTATGATTAGTATTTATGTCTGGCGGTCACACATAAGTCCCAGATAAAAATGGATAAGCAGATTTGAGATTCTTCTTGGGAATACCTCAGTTAGGTAATTTTGTGTACTCCTATTCCTGTTTCTAGTATTGTATATTCACGTATTGTGCTGAGTAAGGCTCTTTTGCCACAACGTTCACTTGTCGTTGGTGTGTATAATAATGTGGAGCTGACTTGTTCCACTTTTCGTTTGGTTTGGCATCATTTCATGATACTTTTCGGTTTTACACACTATAATTCCACGACCTCAAAATTGTTCGAACCCGAGTCTTCCGAGTGTAAGCCCAGCTTTTAAGCAGCCCGGCAGGACCCCAGGAACTTAGCCACCAAAAGTGTGTGTGGATACTTTGTTGCAAGAAAACATCGCATACATCTATTGCGACACGCAGAGGACATACGCTGGAAACAGTTTAACATCATAGAACAGTGGTTTCTAAGTGTTATTCCGGCTTATTAATCACGCCTCAAGACGCCAGAAGATCTGACTACCTTCCCGTCGAAGTCGGAATATATCTGCCAGTGAGGCGAGAAACGAACAGTCAGTATAGAAATGCAACAGATTTGTTAAACGGATGTGGGCAACAACAACAACAACAACAAAAGTTCTTACAAAAATCTGGATGTGGACGAACAATAGTCAATGAGAAGAAGAAGAAGATATACACACATTTAATAAGCCATAATGTGTACACTAGGAGTCGCCGTGGTGGAGAAGCTAGACGTTGGCCTGCGGATCGGAAGGCCCACTGGTTCATTTCCTGGCCGACCCAGACTTTTTTTTTTTTTAAATGACCTCCGCTCCCAGGTCGACATATCCTTGAGTGGGCACGGGGCGCAGTCCAGGGAATTAAAGGCATCCGGCATGATGCTGACAACATCACCCATCTCGTGCCGTTCGGTCTATAAAATATATAGGTCTAGCCCTATATGCCCTATACGCCTGAAGGCGTGGAGAAGGATCACTTACTTCACTATAATGTGTACACTACCTTCGCTTCATCCTATAGACCAAGTCGTGTGGCATTGATTGTCATGTCTGTCCACAGCCTTCTGTCTCGTGTACTTTCCATCAGTTCTGACCCAGATGCTCTTCATGCAATGATGTAAACTGTCCAGCCTCGGTTTTTTATCCTACCCACATATGACGTCACAGGACAGTCCAACATTTTAGAGAGTGGTAAGACTGGGTTTCCCATCTTTCTAATGCCCAAAAACATCTAGAACTGGCCCTAACCCCAACCAACCTACGTCCCACGAGAGAGTGCAGCCTAGGTCCTACGACTGCATGCAGCCTAGGTGCCACGACTTTATGCAGCCTAGTTCCCACAACTGCATGCAGCCTAGGTCCCACCCCTGAAATATTAGACTGTCCCTTGACCTGTGGATTTCCCCTGTTTGTGTTAGGATATTAAGAAAGCACCTCAGCCTCTTTTCTGTTGGTCTTCCTCTGTTTCATTTCCCTCCATCTTTCCCATAGTTACGATGTACTAATTTTTTTTTTCTTTTTCTGATGACATGGTCAGAGAATGTAGCTTGCCTTCTTCTGATGTCGGCAATTAGTGTCTCTCAAGACATCTGCACCACTACTTTTATGGGCATACATTTCAACCAGTAAAGCACATGTGTTAGCGGAGATTTCCCACTATTGCCGAATGCTATTTACACCTTTATCATCATCATCATCATCATCATCATCATCTTCTTCTTCTTTTTCTTCTTCTGGGCGTTTACTGGTTATAAACTCCAGCGGAAAATTCTGCATGTTCTTTCGTCTACCTCTGCAATTTAGTCTACCAGATCCTGGGCGTTGCTTGTTTTACAGATCTGGTTCATTTGTGTGCAGAATGCCGCTCAGGCAGATGTACTCTGACATCAAAAGAAACCCTCCCCCCCCCCACCCCCCTTCATGTCAATCGACTCTTACGACATGGTTGTTGGGTAGGCCGTGAGTTTATTCTTGTTTTCCTAATAATGGGACTCTAGAACCCACTCAGTGAAGCTTTCAAACCGCGCGGTTATGAGGCAGTCACTTTAGCTACTCCCCATAAGTCTCTATACAACACATCGTGCAAACACCTTTAAACAAACAAAGAACGTACGTCGGGAGAGGTCTGCCGTCACCCATGCAGGTTACACGAGCAGGAGCGCCGTTTTGGAAGTAAAAGTCAGAAAAACTACTGTTAGGAAAGGTAATTTTGGGCGGGATGTAATCTGTAAAGAAAGACAATAAACAAAGGCATCGTTAATGGCAGTCCTCTCTTGTCTGCTGTGTGATCACAGCGCAGCTAAGTATATCTGTTATGAAGGAAAATACGTCTCAGTTGATTAGAGCGCCCGTCTTTTCATAAATATTGACTCTTTCAATGCCACACAACTCACCCTATTGTAACTGATTTCATCAACACGGGGTATACATTACATTTCTCAGTCTTCTTCCCCAGCTGTTCGTGGTAATTCACTCTATTGCAATTATTACTTCAACTCATTGGATCAAGTTATTTGCTTGCAGACACATGAGACTCAAAGAATATCACTCTATTTATTCTTCTTCTTCTGCCTTTCTATCCCCCAATGGAGCATAGGCCCTCAACCAACTCACGCCAAGTCGTTCTATCCTTAGCCATTGCATGGAGCTCTCCCCATGTCCTCCCAATCTTTCTAACCTCGTTCTCCAGCTCTCTTCTCCATGTGTTTTTTGGCCTTCCTTTATTCCTATGCCCCTGTGGGTTCCAATGCAAAGACATTCTAGTTATGCTGTTCTCCTGTTTTCTCAGTGTGTGCCCTATCCAACGCCAGCGTCTTTTCCTCACTTCCTGATCCACTGGAGCCTGTTTAGTTCTCTCCCAAAGTTCTACATTAGTTATTCTATCATACCATTTTATTCCCTCTATTCTGCGCAGGCACCAGTTAATGTATGTCTGTAATTTATTAGTAATTGCCTTGGTTGTTCTCCATGTTTCCGCCCCATACAATAGTACCGATTTGACATTAGAATTAAAAATTTTTAGTTTAGTATTTCTTTAAATTTCTTTTGACCTCCACAAATTCCCTAGTGCTATAAAAGCCCCTCTTGCCTTTTGTATTCTTATTTTAATATCTCTATCAGTTCCTCCATCTTTATCTACATTAATGCCTAAATAGGTGTACGACTCCACGTCTTGGAGTGGGGTGCCATTAAGAGAAACCACACTACTATTTGCCTGATTTATTCTCATTATCTTTGTCTTTCCTTTATGGATTTTCAGACCAAGCTGCTTTGATCTCGCATTAAGTATATTTAATTTATCTTGCATCTGATTCCGTGAATGGGACAGAAGAGCAATATCATCAGCGAAGTCCAGATCGTCAAGCTGTTTTGTAGGGGTCCACTGAATTCCATTCTTGGTGTTAGCAGTTACTGTTTTCATAGTCCAGTCTATAGCCAGTAAAAATAAGAGAGGCGACAAAAGACATCCCTGTCGCACACCTGTTTTTATTTCAAATGCATCTGTTAGCTTTCCCTCGTGAAGAACTCGACATTTCATTTCTTTATATGTTGCCTTTACTAAGTTGATAATTTTCTGTGGGATTCCATAGTGCCCCATCAATTTCCAGAGAGATTCCCTATCTATGCTGTCAAATGCTTTTTCATAGTATATAAATCCAATGTAAAGTGGTGAGTTCAGTTCAATGCTTTGCTCTATTATAATACGTAATGTGGCTATATGATCAGTACAGGATCTGTTTGACCGAAAACCTGCCTGCTCATCTCTTAGCATTTTATCAGTAGAATCTTTTAATCTTTCCAAAATAATTCTACTTAATATTTTTCCAGGAACTGACAGCAACATAATTCCTCTATAGTTTTCACACTCCTGTAGATCACCTTTTTTGGGCAGTTTCACAAGATATCCTTCTCTCCAGTCTGCTGGTATTTCTTCGGTCTCCCAGACTTTACTGAATAATCTATGTAGCAATTCTGTTGATGTGTTTATGTTGGCCCTGATGGCTTCAGCTAGGATACCGTCTGGGCCTGTCGCCTTTCCTTCCTTGAGAAGATTTATAGCTTTCCTAATTTCATCTTTGGATGGTATCTCACAGTTGATATCCAGTTCCATTTCTAAAGGCTGGATATCTGGGGGAACCTCTGGGCCTGGTCTATTTAGAAGCATTTCAAAATATTCAACTTATGTGTCCATTTGATCTTTATAGTTAGTAAGTACCTTTCCTTGACTATTTTTGATTGATCCAGTTGGCTGACTATATTTACCTACTAATTTTCTTGTGTTACTGTAAAGTTCTCTGAGGTTTCCTTTTGCTGCTGCTGTCTCTGCTTCTTGTGCTAGATCATTTAGATATTTCACTTTATCTGCCCTTATATGCCTCCTAACTTCCTTGGTGGCTTCTGTGTATTTCTCCTGAGCTCTAGCTTTAGCAGCTCTAGTTTTGCTATTGTTTAATTCTGCCTTTTTACTTTTCCTATCTTCAATCAGTTTAATGGTTTCTGGTGTTATCCATGCTTTATGTTTCCTTTCTTTCTTGCCAAGAACTTCTACGCAAGATTCATTCCAGATTCCTTTGATCTGATCCCAGCAGACTTCTGTGTTGACATCTTCAGCTAACTGCTGCAACACCTGGTACTTATTAGAGACCGTAACTGAGAACTGTTCCTTAATTTCTTTATCTCTGAGAAAGCCTACATTATATTGGTTTCTATGATTATAAGATGTTATATATCTTTTTAGTTTCAACTTGATTTTATTTACCACTAGGAAATGGTCAGTAAATACATCGGCACCTCTGAAAGCCCTAACATCGTAAAGGGATGATCTAAACATTTTGTTAATACATATGTGGTCAATTTGATTAGTTGTCTTATGTTCTGGTGATTCCCATGTTGCCTTGTGTATTCTTTTATGGGAAAAAATACTTCCACCAATAACATACTGGTTACCTGCACAAAAATTTGTGAACAATTCTCCATTTTCATTCATTACTCCTAGACCATGTCTCCCCATAATTTCTTCATAACCTGTGTTGTCTGATCCTATCTTAGCATTCAAGTCACCCATCAAAATGTTTAAGTTGCCATTTCTTTCATTATTTATAATATTTTGAAGCTGCATGTAAAATTCTTCCTTAACAGATGCATCTTTATCATTTGTTGGTGCATAACACTGTATTAAAGAGATGTTCACCTTCTGTTTAACTGTTCTAAAAGATGCTCTTATTATTCTGGGACTCACAGCTTCCCATTCTATTAGTGCCCTGTCTGCTTCTTTTGATAGCATCAGGGCCACTCCCTCACTGTGCGGCGAATTTTCCTCTGTGTGTCCTGAGAACAAAATAGTTTCTCCTGAATTTAGAATACTTTTCCCTGCCCCAGTCCATCTAGTTTCACATAACCCTAAAATACTAATTCTATAATGTTTCATTTCCTTTGCTACTTCCATTGTTCTTCCTATATCATAAAGAGTTCTAACAATCCAGGTGCCAATTCTGGAGGTTTTCCTAGCTGAGACGAGGTACGTCAACGATCCGGACTCCTTACGGCTTTCTCCACACCGTGTCATACTTCTTCTATTTGAAGAGCCTTTCCTCATCTTGGTTGGCTGGATTTTATTTGCTTCTTTTTTTTTACTTATCCATGGTTGGTTGGTTTTTGTGGCTATGGTTTTTACAGGATGAGGTAGCCAACCTCAGGCCCAACCCTACCCTTAGTCGCCTCCTACGACATGCCTGGTAGGGTGCAGTGTCACTATTCTTTGCTTCCCGTGAGGGTCCCGGTGACACACGGGCGACTCTATTTGACTTTGAAGGAAACTCTATTTATTAGTCCTGTCTTATTTAGTCTTTCCTCTTGAGCATAAGGCTGTATTTTGGGCAGAGGTCAAGACTTTCCATGTCTAGCGATTCGTTGCCACTTGTTTGAAGTGTTGGATGTTCATAAAGCCCATGACTGAGCCATCACTGATGATGCTTCTACGTAGGGTCTCTTTTTTTCTTTCCCGTTTAATGTTCCCTTCTGGTGTCCATATGAGAGATATATGGGGGAATCTGGTATAATCCATTCCAAGTGCATGGCCGGTGTAGTTGCCATCAGTTAAACACAGTGGTCTGCAACTTAGAAAAAAGGAGGGGCGAGGGCAGTAGGCCTCTAGGGGACCGCAATGAGGTTTCAAGGGAGGAAAAAAGGGGCGGGGGGGGGGGGGGGGGGGTCGTCGAGTAATTTTGAAAGGGAACTGCATTTGTACGTGTAATAGTCCGTTATACTTACAAAAGGACAAGGCATTTTTTTTTTCATTTGCAGTTTTTTGTTTGTCCTCATTTTTAATTACATTTAGTTCTGGTTAGGGAAAAAGGGGGAGGGGGTGCCGTGGGGGTCTAGCCAAATACTCAAAAGGGGATGAGGGACCTGAAAAACGATGGAGATCACTGTCGTAACACAATGGCAGTTCAGAGCCACACCCGTGTCATTATTATCAGACCTCTGTGGGAAGCAGAAAAGGCAGAGCTACTATCAAATGACCCAAGAGCTAAGACACAGCCATATAATTCAGGCCGGACAAGCCGACGACGCCTTGCTACAGTCACGGTCAGCTGTGGGTACAGAACACTGGCCGATTCACAAGCATTTCGGCCTTGTTGCTGAACGACAATGGTCTTGTAATTGCACAAACATTAGATGCTAGCTTGAAATTTTGGAACCTCAACTAACTACACCGACTGATTAAACAAAATAGCTTAACTAACTAAACTAACTGAAGTAACTAACTAAGCCACCAACTAAGCAACTAACTAGCTAAATAACTAACTAAATCACTAACTAATAAACTTACTAACTAAACTAACTAATTACCTGTTAATAATCAAACTGACTACATAACTATGCAACTAACTAACTAACTAACTAACTAAACTAACTAACTAACTAACTAACTAACTAACTAACTAACTAACTAACTAACTAACTAACTAACTAACTAACTAACTAACTAACTAACTAACTAACTAACTAACTAACTAACTAACTAACCTAACTAACTAAACTAACTAACTAAACTAACTAATTAAACTAACTAACTAACTAAACTAACTAACTAAACTAACCAAACTAGCTAACTGACTAGTTAAACTAACCGAGCAACTAACTAAACTAAACTAAATTAACCAAACTAAAAAAACTCACCAACTAATTAACTATGTAACTGACTGACTAACGAACCAACTAACAACTAACTCCTGAGTGACTGACAGACTGGCTGGCTAACTAAACTAACCGAGCAACTAACTAAACTAAACTAAATTAACCAAACTAAAAAAAACTCACTAACAAATTAACTAAGTAACTGACTGACTAAGGAACAAACTAACAACTAACTCCTAACTGACTGACTGACAGACTGGCTGGCTAACTAAAAAGAGAGCTAAATAACTAACTGACTAACCAATTCACTCACTAACTGATTATATTTCTGAGAGCAAGACGTGTCACCAGTAAATAGATAGTATGTAAATTACGTTTACCGTAGTGTAGATTCTAGACGCCCGCCTGCGGATCGGAAGGTCGTGGGTTCGAGTCCTGATGAAGCCTGACTTATTTTTCAAAAATGATCTTGGCTCCCAGATGGACCCAGCCTTGAATGGGTATTAGGAAGTGGAAGTAAAGGCAGCCGGTGTGATGTTGACGAAATCATCCATCTAGTGCCGATTGGCCTATAAAATATACGCCCATTACGCCAGAAGGGGTGACAAAGGGCACATTACTTTTTACGTTTAAGGGAGATTTACTGTGGCGAATGGGATATTTGCTGAAGGACTCGTATCTGTACAGACCATATCTCCACGAGATGCTTGATGTGATCCAAAAACTTTGGTCACTTTTTATCTCATGAAGTTTCAGGTCTTGAACCACGGATCAACATCATGGCATACTGGGAGTTACCCATAAGTGCGCCGTTCTACTTCTATCTCAAGTCTGAGTACGAAAATCTCAGTACAGTGCACAGGCTCTGTAGCACCGGCGAGGATCCTGAAAAACTTCGGTAGATTTTTAACTCAAAATTTTGCCCGGGCAACACCGTTAGGATACTCTTTTCGATTTCCGACTGCCACTGGATTTTTTTACGTGCGCAACAATGCACACGGGTGTGCGATCTCACTACCCAGAGACCAGGGCAAATTACTAGAAGTCCAAGTCCACGTGAAAAACATTCCAGCGTTTACCAGGGATGGATCCCGGAACATCAACCACTTAAGGAGGACACCATGCCTCGAGACCACGTCGCCCCTTCTTTTTTATCATATGAAATTACCTGGTAAATATGTCCGGCTGAGTCGACATGGGAAGCATCTCATTTTTAAAAAAATGCTCACTGATTGCGAATATTTGAAACGTAGTCTATCAAGCTGCAAGCGAGTGCCTATCCACTCCGCCCGTCATCGTGACGTAATTTCCAGTATGATACATCTCGTATGACACAATAATCACACAGAATCATTCGGTTATACCTGTGGCCAAACAGCTCTCGGAGACAGTCAGAAGTATCATTGCTTGCGCAAGAGTATAAGCCATGTATAGTGTAAACAAAAACGCTACTATTGGACACGCTGGCTTCCTCTCATCTTGAAGTCAAAGGCTGTAAGTAAAACACAGCATTTAGCATCAAGGAAAACTGAGTAGTAAACAGCATCTTGAAATAATGTGATGTATATTTTTCTATTTTAAACATAAAATGCATTATTGATAACAGGCATTAGTACTCTGAAAGATGAGTGCTTAGAAGAGCCGAATGTCAGACGGGCCTGCTTGCCCAATTTGTAACCCTTGGAAAAAAAAAAGTCTGTTCGTTCGTTCATCTTGTTTTGACCATAACGAGACCACTAGGGAATGAAACAAAAAATTAGCAGAAGGCCTGGTACTAGGAAAAGGGGCTGGTATCACCCAGCAAGTAGATGAGTATATGATATTTGACATCTTGGGTAGGAAACTGCCCCAGCGGGAGAGCTAGCGAGAAACACGTCTGTGTTGAATGCTGAATGTTGAATCAACAGTCGACATCACAGTACTCAGGACACACCCATAAGCGCTCCGTTCCCATCTTCAACAGCAAGCGAACAGTTAAGATTCCGATCGTACCAGTACCTGTCTGTATACCCGTCTCGCCTTTCAAAGGAGTGTCGAACCTCGACCAAATCCTCTTGTAACTCCTGGCAGTTCCATTATCCTAAGACGATAATGATCTATCCATGCCTCAGAACAGTTCGCTGGCTCCCAAGAGGCCCTCACAACATCCAGCTTGTCATACATCAGTTCACCACCAAGTGGTGCAGAACCAGCCTGTCTATCTGCCTGCTCATTTCCCAACACACCGGCATCACCTGGAGAAAATATCCAAAAGATGCTAACTAACAGGGGACCTTTGAAATGATACTTGGCACTCTGCACGGAGCATACCTGTCTCCAGCTTTCTCAGCATGCTCTGAAAGTCAGCTAAGTGAGTCTGTGTAATATGTTATTGTTTCGTCTCTTCGACCAGTTTTCCTTAATAATAGTACTATTGTTTCATTCCACTATTGTTTCATTCCACTATTGTTTTATTCCACTATTGTTTTATTCCACAATTGTTTCATTCCACTATTGTTTCATTCCACTATTGCTTCATTCCACTATTGTTTCATTCCACTATTGTTTCATTCCACTATTGTTTTATTCCACTAGTGTGTAATTCAACGGTCACGACTAAGGGGAAAGCGAGCAAGGAGAAGGGAGTAATAGGAGAAGGAGATGGGGGAGTAAAAAGAGATAAGAGGAGGAAGAGAGGGGATGGGGTGGATGAGGGAATGAACAACAAGATGGATTGGAAGAAGGAGCTGGAAGAGTTGAGTTGAGTTAAGTCAAGAATTGACATCACAGCACTCGGGGCATTTCCATGCGTGCTCCGTCCTCATCTTCAGAGCCATCGCAGAGTTCCAATACTTATGGTACCGGTCACAATCTGGTTATATCTCCGTCTTGCCTTTCCTCTGAATGTAGTGAGCCAGCCAGACCCTCAGGCTACACCCAGGTGCCTCATTCTCTCCAGGCCATAATAATCTTGTTTCTCTACTAATTCCGTTGCTTGTTTCCAAAAGGCGTTGACCACATCTATCTTATCATCTATCAATTCACCACCCAGTGGTGCAGATCCAGCCCACCGGTCTGCCTGTTGAGTTGGAGGAAAGGGGGTGGAGTACAAACAGGAGGACGAGTAAGAGGATACAGAGGAGACGAGCTTTAGGGTGATGGTTTGGATAAGTTGTGGGGTGATGTTGCATTACCTGCAGTCTTCCATGCAGTCTTGACCGGAAACCGGAAGATTAATTAGTGACGTAGACGTCACAGTCATTAAAAAAAAAAGACAAGAGCATTTTTCCGTTATAGAACAGTTAAACTAATGACGCCATTATTCTGTGCGTTCGGTTTCGTATGCTCACGTCAGATCGTTTCCACATCTTCTTCTGATTTTGTCGGTATCTACTCGCAGTTCATCAGACGATCGGAATGAATGCCAGGGCGCGCTTCGTCGCTTGATACGCCGTGGTGTTATGCATTCTCAAGGTGTCAATAATTCAATAAATCCATTTTCTTCTTGGTCTTCCCCTTGATGTTTCGATTTTCAGGTTGTACGCTCTTGCAGATGACATCGTTAGTTTAGTTCTCATTAGGTGGCCAAACCCAATCATTCTTTGTTTCCCAATAAATTTGACGATGAGTGTTGTTCCAACAGTTCTTTTGATCACGTCTTTTTTCACTCGATCTCTTCTGGTTTTATTCACAGCCATTCTCAAACATCTAATCTCACAGGCGGTTAGTTTTCTATTTGTCAATGTCCAAGTCTGACATTGGTAACCTAAAGTGGGTATAAATATTGTATTATTTTTTAATTGGAGCAAGTTGGTACTCACTGATTTGAAAAGCGTGGCAAAGGAATTCAATATCAGCATTCAGAGTGGCCAGATACAAGAGAAATGGCTCCATAGTTAGTTATTTGTTCCCACTACCAAAGCCTAATAAAGACCACTCAAAGATCTGCGGCTACAGAATCATCTCGATGCAGAATACTGTTGGCAAACTTTTGGAAAAAATTGTCGCACAAAGATTGACCACCTACTTGGAACTACATGATAAGTTCCCACCCAACACTTGGAGGTTACAGGTTAAATAAAGAGACATGGTTCAATGCTGCAATTCTAATTACGCAGCCGTGGCGGCTTCTTATCTCACAGTACCTCCTTCGAAACCACCAAGTCGTCTTGTCTCTGGCCGAAAGTATAACACCATCCGGTAATTCTGTGCGGCGGGGAAGCAGCCCTGAGCTTCATGAACTCAGGTGGGCCCACCTCCGAATACGTTTAGGAATCGTGGGCCGAAACGTGTGTCGAAAGAGGATAATTTCTACTGATGACTGTAGATCCCCGCTGTACTTGCTCCCTGTGAGTTTATTCTTATTGTACGTGGCTAGCCCACAAGACTACCAGGAAAGACTGGTGACTATCGGGAAAGACCTTTTGACACCTTTGGAAAGACTGGCCCCCCGGTATCGCCGGGGGGATAAACTGACATCTGGAGACAGATGTCGACTGTGGACCGGGTTGATCACCCCTAACACAGTATAATACCTCCGATTTCGTACGACCACAATGAAATATGCCCCCAGGGCCCTCCGAAAGGGGGGGAGAATGAAGGGCCCAATCTGATTGATACCCTCGTTGACGACCTTGCTAGCCCCCGGACTGAGACACTCGCCCAACGTCCGGGCTGGCTCTGTACATGTGGGAAAAGCTTCACGGGGTTGCATGGTCTGAGAACGCATGCCGGAAGAATGAAATGCGAGGGTGCTCCACGCAGTAAACGCCGTCGCAAAACTACTACTCCTGTGGTAGTTTTTGAGTCGTTAGGGAACGACGGGCAGGGGGAACCCCACTCGCCCGGAGAGGCCCATGACGTCGACTGCGGAGGAGCACCTTTGATGATTTCTGAAGAAGTGCGTTCCAGAATCAGGTTTCCACCTGCGAGCGAGAAGGTGGTGTGGTGTAAGTTGGAGGTTACATTATGTGAGGTACTTAAAACAAACTCTAAACAAGAAGCCGCTAGGCGACAAGCTTACAAAATTTGGTGATGTAATATACGAACACTGCTCCCGCGAGTTCGGGACAGTAGTAAAGGCACAGCCCGGGTGCCAAGCAGAATATTAGCAGAAGGCAGAGGGACATTCTGAAGTGTCGGGCAGACAAGAATGCCCTCAGAAAACGGTTCAAAGCCGCTACGGGCAGCGAACGGGAGGGGCTGTATGAAGTGTGGGTGCACTTAAAGAACAAACACAGTGCCCTCTGTCGCGCCGAGCGTTTTTCTGTAACAACAGACGGAGAACCAAAAGGGAGCGAGAGAAATTCTTTAGGGACCCGTATCAGTTTGCCCGAGGTCTATTCGAGCAACCGAAGTCTGGGACTCTGGTTGTCAGTCAGAAAGAACTTGAGCTACATCTAAGCAAGATGTACTCTGATAAGAAGAGGAGAGAGCCTCTTGATGACAATCCAGAGATCCTTAGCGGACTCAAACAGCCTTCGGTGCCGAA
>CAJHNH020003375.1:50899-55899 GCA_905116865.2 Candidula unifasciata
TCGTGAGTGCAGGGACTGGCCAGCTGGCGCTGCAGAATCAGAAGTTCAACAAATGATTCATGGCAATTCCCGCCCAAGTAATGTGATTATCTATACAGATGGCTATGTGTTGGACGTCGTCTAGTGCAGCAAAGCCTTGTATACGATATCACGACGTCTAGTTTGAGAATGGAGCTGGAGGCAGACTCTGCTGCCTTCCGCTGGCTTGAGAATCAGCTGTACACTCATTCTGGGATTGTCACCGACTCACAGAGCATGCTGAAAAAGGTGGAGACAGGAATGCTCCGCGCAGAGCGGCAAGTATCACTTTGGAGGTCAGGGGTATTTAGTCACCCTTGGATATTCTTTCAAGGTATGACGGTGTGTTGGGAAATAAACAGGCGGATAGACTGACCGGCTCTGCACCACTTGGTGGTTAATTGATGTATGACAAGATAGACTCTGGGAGCGAGTGAACAGTTCGGAAGCGCAGATAGATCATTACGGTCTGAGAAGAATGGCGCTGCGAGGAGTTACCAAGGGATCTGGCCAACTCTTAACACTCACAGAAAGGACGAGAGGTATTGGTGCCATTGGAATTAGAACTCTTGAGATCACCTTCTGTTAGTTTAGTATCAACTGAATACAGCACCAGATAATGTTCCACATATCAATCTAGCTGCTTCTTCTTGTCATTAATAATCTCCCCATTCAAATAATTTAATGGTGCTCTTTGTTTTTTATTGTTGGGAAATGGTCTTCTTTACCCCCTCATACATGCCTTTAACATTACCGCTACTGCTAGCATTTTGAATGCTTTCACATAACTGAATCCAGTAGTTGTTGGCACACTGCCTAGCTACCTTTTGCAAATGATTTCTAGCTTCTCTCAATTCACTAAGAGTGTTCCTTGGTGTTCTTTCCTCGTTTCTGAGGAGTATTAACGTTTTGCTGTTAATTAAGGATTGGAGTGTCTGGATATTTGCTTCAGACCAGTCCTTACTTCTGTGTTCTCTAATCCTATAGACTGCTGCACATGTTTTGTCTCTTTTATTGCATCCCATTTTAGGGTTGCTATAGAGTTATCCAGGATTTCAGTGAAAGCATCTTTTAGCTGTAGTTGGAAATCAATTTCCAGGGTCTTTAGTTTTGGAAATGTTTGAGGATATATTTGTCTTTCAAAGTGAAAATTGTCTTTGCTTTCATCCGACTCCTGTAGCAACTAGAGAATTTCCAGTATCACAGTCAGCACTGTGGTAGCTGCGAGTTGGTGATACACAGTTCAAGTGCTGCCTCTGTGAGAAAAAGGTCCAACTGGTGCCAGTGGCCAGATTTTGAATGTTTCCATGACACCTTATTGTGGTCTTTAGTTTTTAAAAAGGAGTTTGTGACGCACAGGTCACTTCAAGTGCAGAATTCCAATAGTCTCTGCCCATTTTCATTCATGTAACCAACGTTATATTTTCTAAGACAAACTGGCCCCGAGTTTGAGTGCATTAAAATCACCAAGTATGTATATGCCGTCAGATTTAGGTATTGCTATCACTGCAATATCCAGTTCCTCATAAAAAGAATCCGTTGTGTCTTCCGTTGACGTAAGTGTGTGTGCATATGCAGTAACAAGGGTAATAAAACCGATTCAGGTAGACAGTCGTAGGGATAATATTGTCACTACCTGCAGCTAGACTCAGAAAAGATCTTAAAGTGAAATCTTTCCTGCAAATTCCACTCCATACATGCGAATTTCTTCCTGGCCTCTGCCTTTCCAGAAGAATGAATAATTATTTTCTCTAATGGACCCATCCTCTGGCAGAAGGGTTTCCAGTAGCCCAGCAATATCTATGTCAAGTTTATTGAGCTCGGCATCAATGATAGCTGTTTTACCTCAAATCACTAATTTGTCCAGTTCATTGGAACACCCGGGACACATGATCGTCGCGTTCCAAGAGCAAAGTGGAAGTTATTTGTTTTTGTTAATTGCTTGGTGCATTGTTTTTACAGCCTGCGGTTTTGATTGTGTCCTAGCTGCAAGCATCTAATGAGGTTTACAAGCTGAGGCGGTTCAACACCTTATTGGCTGCCGGCTGCCTAACTTGAGGGAGGCGGTAGTTGATAGATGAGATTCGAAGATTTCTCCCACTGTCAAAGACAACCCGTGGCGCCCTCGTCTACGCCGATTGACAAATACCTGTAACCGGTAACTGATGCCTCTTGATTTGTTTCCGAGACCAATGATGGCCAGGGATGAAGTTTTCCTTTCCATAGCACAAAGCCTGGGCAGTATTGTAGAGACCATATGTTGCCCATGAATCATGATAACTCTCTTGGCCTGCCTTGTTTACTCTAAAGAAAAGGCATTACCAGGGCGATTTAGAACACAATTGCTGGAGAAGCAGTCGGATCAGAAGAGCAATGCTCTATCAGCGCGCCTGTCGGAGCTTTCCTCAAGGACTAGCTGCCAGCCATGGCTAAGGGCCTGGACTGACTTGCCATAACACAAAGTTTTCAGGTTGCATTTCCTTTTCCTGGGATAAGACTAATATCCTCCCATAATGCGCTCCTCCGCAGTTGTCACAATATGAGGTGTCAGGTTTGGTAAACGCGGCCTAACATTCAACGTTAGAGAAGACAGGTGGTATCGGCTAGTGTTGTACGGTAGCCCTGTCATATATGGCTAAGACCTGACCAACACACACACACATATATATAGATCTCTCTCTCTCTCTCTCTCTCTCTCTATATATATATATATATATATATATATATATATATATATATATATATATATATATATATATATATATATATATATACATAAACGTTTCTCATAAGTACTAAATGTCAATGATAGACAGTTCCACAAAAACGCAAAATTACAACAAATGAAACACAGGATTTGTCTTCTTCATCATCAAAAATGTTACCCCCCAAAAAAAGTTATGACAAAACAAACTCAATGTATATTATTGATACCAACAACAGATAATCTACATGTCTTGTCAGTTAGCAAAATAATAAATGTAGTAGTAGTCGCAGATTTTTACCCCACCAGGACATCACACAAGCGATAAACACCCTATTACACAAAGTGCCACCATGTGGATGAGGATCATCTGTGAAGAGGTACCATAAACCGCGTTCAGCCATTAGACCATATTTATGGTCGGGCTATATTGCGGCCCCTGTGAAGAGAAAGAGTAATGCATTAACAAAAAAATTGCATCTCACGGGGAGACGACTGTATAATTGAGCAATTTAATAATAAATGAAACAGACCAATTCACCTATTTGAGTAGCAATCTTCACTCACTGTATACAACAAAGGAATTTATGATACGCATTGGCAAAGCAACAATAGTCTTTAAAATACCAAAGAAAATATCGAGCTCTAAGTTATACAACTTTAAGACCAAACTACGAATCTCAAGTTCTAAATTTATTTAAATGTTTACATATACCAGCAAATGTTGGAGAACTACAATGGATATGCAATGAAAATTAAAATTGTATGAAAATAAATATATGAGGAAAATCAATAATATAAAATCTGATGAATTTTAAACAAGTAAGGAGATCAGAAAATGTCAGGACAAATACCTTTCTCGACTGCAATAAGACAAATAATGTGGAGATATATTTGGCACACTCTGAGACGAATTAGGCAAAGAATTTTAAAACAAGAACTTTAACTGGAAAGAAACGGTTGCTGAAAAAGCATATGTCAAAGGGCAACAACAAGAACATTATTACGAGAAGCTAAAAACCTGGGCTGAAGTCTTTGTCAGCAATGGAGTCTTGCATACAACAGAGCGGAGGGGGGATGTTGAATGCGAGCACTAAGTG
Organism: Candidula unifasciata; assembly: GCA_905116865.2. Lineage (NCBI taxonomy): Eukaryota > Metazoa > Mollusca > Gastropoda > Stylommatophora > Geomitridae > Candidula > Candidula unifasciata. The sequence goes on from CAJHNH020003375.1 coordinate 54,722, forward strand.
ATGTCTAACGGCATACGAAGAAGCAATATGATGATGATGATAATGATGATGATGATGATGATATTGATGATGATGATGATAATGATGATGATGATAATGATGATGATGATGATGAAAATAACAACATTGGGGATGGGATATGTAAGAAATTTGGCGGAAAAAACTAGTATCAAGATCACAAACAAAGAACTAAGAACATGAGTAGACAGAGACCGGTAAATGATTTCATAGAACATCAAAGAATCAAAAGTTTTGGGTATCTAGACAGAATGGAATAAAGTCAGTAAACAGCTAGAGCAACAGACTATAGGGCAAGAGGCCGACTAAGAAAGAGATGGGTGAAGGGAGTAAAAAAGACATTACATTAAGGCAATATAATATATAACACCAGCTAGACAACTGTCAAGATACTGTAAAGTACTCGCCAAAAGTCAAAGGCCACTAGGAAAACATTTTTAAAACCATAATACATATCTAATATCGTAAACCCATCATTTACTGACTACCAAACTGACATGTCATGTAAAGATACGGAAGCACACATTCAAACACAAGTGAGCTGTTAAGTTTGCCACTGACCCTTTTAAACGTCACATAATAGATATTGAAAAATTAGACATTTCAAAATACAGTATGACCACCATTTACAGCTAGGCATTTAATATAGCATTGATGCGTAGTCATGGCCGTACCGCACTATCATTCAGAGATTCGACTGCATCAGGCGGCATCCAAAGGGGGCGGCATTAGCAGCGAAATCAAAATACAGTCTGAACTTGTCATTTGACAGCGCGAAGCTAGTAGGGACAGCATTTCGAAGACCTGCATAATACTGAAAAAATCTACTACACGAGACTGCATCGAGTCCACAAAGGTCTGAAGGGTATCCAGAGAAACAGATTGCCTTTCCTGAAGCAGAAGTGCTGTCAGCTGTGCAATATCCATTGACAGGGGATAATTCGTGGACCAAGAACATACCAGAGGACCCAGTCACAGAAAGGTCAGGTGAATGAGTTAGTCACACCATCCTGATGACCACACGTTGCAGAATAAAGTAATTTACCACACGAGCGAGCCTTATCACCTTAGAGGATGGCATTACCACCTGTGGCCTCCACTGCGGGCTGGACGATCGCTCTCAAGATTTCGTTCTGCTTTTTTGGTCCGATCAAGTTTCC